>PVJD01003571.1:0-159313 GCA_004026545.1 Mormoops blainvillei
CCATTAACCGTGTCACATTAGTAATTTGTTTAATTGAGTAACTTATTTTTTATGCTCTGATCCCTTTATCTATAAGCTAGAAATGATAGTAATATCTGTTGTAAGGTTTGTATTAGGATAAAATGCACTGATGTACTATGTAAAAAATATAGTTTCTATCACATAGAAAGTAATATTTACATGTTTACTATTATCATTTCTTTAATTGCTTTTTAACTTAGGAAATCTTTTATCTTTAAGTGTGCTAATAAATATACAGCTATGTCATGTTGTCTATTCAGGGCTTTACTCCTTGATGTATAAATATTTAATTAGTCCATGCTTCTGTACATTTTAAAGTACGGAATGATGTTTGCATTTTAATTAATCGATTCTCTAAATAGCCAATCAGTTACTTACATAATTTTAGAAAATATTTTTTTCCATTCTATAAGTTTCTTTTATGATCTTAAAATGAATATTTCTTATGAAAATCTTTCTTGGGGTTCAAAATTTTCCTAGACTGTTTAAGTTACAGAATGTGATGTTGGATTGCACTTGTTTTCTGACTTGGAAATCAAGGAGGACTTTGTATACAGTGGAATAAAATCTAAAACACTGTTAGAATTTCAATGCTAAGAGAAAAGTTAGCTTCAGATTTTTGGCCTATAAACTGAGCAAGAGGCAAAATGAAAGTGAGAGGTCTTCAATTTCTAATCTTATTATACCATACTCCACATTATTGTCTGAAATTCTTAATGTGTAGTGTAAATAAAATGTCCCAATTCTGTGAGATATTCAATTTGAGAGAAAATGGCCTTATTTTTACCTTATGTATTAAAAAAAAAGATTTTTTAAATCTATTTTTCAAGAGAGGCGAAGGTAGGGAGGAAGAGAGGGAGGTAAATATTAATGTGCAGAGAAACACTGATCCCTTGCCTCTCGCATGCTCCCAACCTCGGACCAGGCCTGCAACTCAAGTATGTGCCCTGACCAGGAATGGAACCTGTGGCCTTTAGCTATGTGGAACAATGCCCAGTTCACTGAGCCAAATCATTCAGAGCTTTTAGGTACTTTTTTAAACTCTGAAGGAGGAATAGTCTCTTTTTGGCTCATGGTTAGTATTTCTGATGAGTAGCCATGATTAATTTCAAATCTAAATTATACTTCTTAATTAAGTAAATGTTTTTCTTTCAGTTCTGGTTTTTCTCTGTTGACCTCTAAAAAGTATGCCAAGATATTGCATAATTTAATTACGAGGCCATTCCTTTCCCTGGATATAACAGTTGAGGACATATTTGACTTCCAAAATCCTTCATAAAACTATTTGTCATGCCATATTTGAAAGGTTTGTAAAGATATACTTGATTTCTGTGTTTTGAGTATATTTTCTCCTTTTAATCTGTCCCTTTAGTAAAAAAAACAAAACAAAACTTTTTTATATTACTTTCTAGGTTTGTAGAATTAGGCTGAATAATTCCCCAGAAAATTGTCCATAGTTTGATGATAATAAGGATAAATACTATATTTTAAATATGGCAATTGTTAAAAAAAACTGACAGCATGCAATTACATTACTGTAATAACCACATATGGAAATAAAAGATGAAGTGATAGCAACATGTGACATTATGTCTTAGGTGTTTGCTGAGTGCTATGAACAATATAAAAACATAAAGCATATATAAAAATAAAACTATCCAAAATTTAGGCTTTTTATTTTTTTATAATTCTTAGAGTGCTTATCCATAAGATAATTCAACAAACAATTAAGAATTTGAACCCCTTTATATTTCTTTATAATAAATGCTAAAGAGAGAATTTAGCATATAAAATGAGAATATAGAAAGAGAAAAATATCCTTAAAATAATAAAAAGGAAGCATAAATATATGCTTATGAATATTAATAAAATTTGTTTAAATTATATGTAGAGGGTAACATGCTTCCTTGTATGATTATAAATCATTTTAAAGCACAAAACTGTTTAGAAATATTTTGCTATTTCAGGTGGGTGGAATGAGTAAGTGCTCATTATTCTTGAAAAACATCTTGATGTTCACAGCATTGCATTTACTCATTAGAATTTGACTCTGCATTTAAGTTTCCAAATTATATATATATCTTCTGTTTTCAAATTCATTTTCCTGAATGAAAATCTCAGTGTTATCCTATAATACTAAAGTACTTTAGTTTCAAATAAGATGAATCACTTTTGTTTAAAATATCAATTTGAATGTTCTGAGGGAAATTGTATCATTGCTGCAATTCACACCTGTCAAAAATCACTGATTTCTTTGAAAGAAAGAATAAAGCTGATAGATTTGAAGACAATTTCTGTATATAAATATTTAACTTCATTTTTAGGTTCACTGTGGATATCATTTAATTTGTTATTTCAAATATTTAAAAACATCAGCTTGTGATTTTTAGGTACAAATAGGTTAAATATAAATGTACAAGAAATTATATTCTTCACAATTCTTAGAAAGTGCACATATTTTATTCTTGAAAATAATCTAAAGAACGAGTCAATTATGTTATAAACTCAGTTCTTATATTAGTAAAAACACTAATTTCTATAAATATTTATGTTTGTTTATATGACAAACCTAGATATTAAAAAATCTATATGCTAGACATAGCAAAGGAGAATATTAAGAACTTCACTTCAAATGTGAATTTGGAATTTTTTCATAAAATAATTTCTCAATATAATCCAGCTTTGGTCAAAGAACACTATAAACCTATGACCATTTTTTAAAAATATAAAATATACTGAAAGCTCCCAAAACAAAGAAAACAAAACAAACAGTATTTATAACCGTTTGTTAACAGGTGTGTTTTTACAGTTACTAAGAGTACATACCCCTGATTTAGACTTTACCATTAAGGATTAAGGAACAAACCCCATGGGGCTAGAAAACCACCAGTGTTTCAGAGGAATGCACTTATTCTAATCAATATCTCATGTCGAAACTTTTTTACAGTAACAACCAATCATAAAAGGCTTGGAAAACAAAAGAGGTTTATCACTACACAATTGGCAGAAGCTACTTGTTACATTCACAATGAGGAATGGAGTGGGTGGTGATCTGTGCCTGTACCTTAAGGGCTCTTACATTTCAGACTAGATACTGTTTACACCCAGGACTTTCAGAATGACAACTAACCTTTCATCAATAACACTCAGCAGCCTCAGACTTTGAGGTGACTGCTCTTAACACAAAAGGAAAGATTTCTCCTCGCTGCTGGGAAGGGTATAGAGATCATACCACACACAGGAGGAGAACGTTGAAGGTTAAGTTTCCTATCATATTTATTCAGAATACGGGAAGAACCTTTTTGAAGAGCTGGGTAAAGAGTGTTGGTCATGTGGTTTTAAAAGATTCCTGTGGGATTTGTCCCTGTCGAGAAGCGGGACTCTGGAAATCGAGCCAATCACTTTCTTGGAAACTCAATATAGTGTGCTATCTAATATTGTTAGAGAGAAACACTACCTGCGGTTTTCAGGTTTTTGTAATGGACAAAAAACAGCAAAGAAACAGGAGGTAAGCCAAAGTGAGTAGAGCTGCATCCACATTTCTAATCACGTGCCCATCCAGCAGCACACAGCGGCTTGCCAGGCCAGTCCTGACAGATTTAGCCAGTAAAATACAACAAACTGCTTTTAGGTTCAGACAGCTTACTTTTTACACAGCCAACAAAAGGAGAAGTAGTAAAACAAAACAACTGACTCTGTTCTTTGTCTCACACACCAAAAGGATGAAACTGAAATAAAAGGGACGAGACAACAATGCAATGCAAGCTGTAGGGCACCCTGTTTCTGAAGAGCCAATTTCAGATGTTGTTTACAGACTGCAATTATATCCTAAGAAGGATAGGGCAGAAACGAAAGCCTCAGATCTCATTAGAACTTGGGAGATGATAAGAAATTGAGCTTCCCATGGAATATAATGTTATTAGACATTGGCCTCATAGCAGCTTCTCATAAGCTTTCCAACCGGTTGTGTTGCAGGAGAATCAAAAGTTTTTTTCACAAAGGTTCAAAAAAGTTTCTGTTCAAAACTTTACCTGCCTTGCTTGCGTGAATACTTGCAAAGCCTCCAGGGTGCCATGGTATAATTTTTCCCCCCTACTATACAAATAGAATATATTTTCAATTGCATAATTTCTTTCTAGGTCAAGATTTTCATTTTTGTGACATGTCATTCCTCCCTCTACTACCACCACATTCGCACACACATACACACATAGAAATATGGAAACAAGAAAAATTAAAATTGCTTGCAAAATACTCAGAATATTAAATACTAAACATGAAATGCAGTTAAATATTAAAAGTACTTACAGCTTCCATGGTACCAATTATTTGTCCCATGTAGATTAATATATATGACTTTAAATCCTTACATTTATGAATGCAGACAAATGAAATTATATTAACACAAAGCAATTTTAAGACCAAATCTCACTATAATAATTTTTCATTTTCTGTACCATTAATTGAGTAGATTGCAAAAAAATGGTCACACTTTTTCTCTTCTCTGTATCTATTCCAGATTAAAAATAAAACTACCATATGATCCAGCAATTCCAACCCTAGTTATATACCCAAAAGAATTGAAATCATGGTCTCAAAAAGATCCCGTTTCATTACGGTATTACTATTTTAAATAGTAAAGATATGGAAACAACCCAAAGTCTATCAACAGACAATTGAAGGAAGAAAATGTATATACATACAATGGAATATTATTTAGCCTTAAAAAGAAGGAAATTCTACCACGTGCAATAACATGGATAGACGTGAAGACATTCTGCTAAGTGAAATAGGTCAGCCACAGGAGAACAAATACTGCATAATTCCACTTACATGAATTATCTAAAATTAGCAAACTTACCAAAGCAGAAAATAGACTGGTGATGGTCAAGGAATGGGGGGAGGAGGAAGTGAAGGTTATTGTTCAATAGGTATAAAGTTACACTTACACAAGGTGGATAAATTACAGATGTCTGCTATACAAAATATATGTGTTGCATTCCTATTGTTAATAATATGCTATTGTTCACTTAAAAGTTTGTTAGGTGCAGCTCTCATGTTAAGTATCATACAACAATAAAGTAAAGGGACACAAAATAACTTTTGGAGGTGATGAATATTTTTACACCTTGATTGTGGTGATGGTGTGTAGTGGGTATATGCATATATTCAAATTGTATACATTCAATATGTATAGCTTTTGGTATATCATTTATATCTTTGAAAAACTTCAAAAGGGGGGTAACTTAAAGAGGTCAAGTCTATTCCTGCGACCTTGTAAATAGGTTCAGCAGTTTGACTAATATTTCACGAATTGAACACAACAGAAGGCATAGGGTGTCAGATCTGATGACCAGAGACTTTGAATACTTTTCTCTTTCTTGTAAACCTAATTAATCCAGTAAGGTTTGGTCTGGTTTACTGTGTGGTAAAAAGTAACTGACACTAACATATATCCATTCCAATAATAGACACTTTATCAAGGAAAAGCCTTTGAGGGTATGAAAGGGTTAAATGATTTTTGCAGACTATTATCTGAAAGACTTCCTAACTTTTCACGTATGTTCAATTAAAAACAGTTTTGTAATTTTCCAAATTAGTCATTCCAAATGAAAAGAAAAGTCTTAACAAGTTTCTTCTTTTGAGTGTAAACATTTAGTCTTTATTTTATCCTTTTATTTGCACGAATGACTCTGGTACTGCCGCGATAATCAAAAGAAGCGCAAGAAGTATAGTGGCGATTTTATTAAGCCACACAATGTACCTGAGTATTCTTAATAACTCTAAGCACTCCAGCTGTGATTTAAATAACAACTGATAAAAATGTCTGCTCATTACTCGTTTACTTTATAATGAAACTCAGTGACCGGAAGAAAATAATTTAATGAATTCAGACATGGATTTTTTGGTGATGGTATAATCGCTTTTAAACTTACCCCCTCATAATTTTAATAATAGGATTACACTGGATCTTAGATAAAAGTGACATTTTTTGTGTGTTTTAAATTTTATTACTTAATAAATACAGATAAAATGTTAAGTGAAACATATATACTTTTTAGAGATTTAATACAATTTTTTCTTTAAATTTAATTGGATCACTCATTATATGCAATTAAGAACAATATTAAATCCTTGGACAAATAGTGCTTTTACTTTCAATATATGTCACTCATGTAACTGACAAAAGGCATACATTTGAATATTAAAAAACTGCAGTATCTTTTGTTACACCTATTATGGATCTATATATGAATATATAAGTATACATAGATATATCTATAATATGAAGATAAAATAGAAAGTAACAAAATGGTCTAGTATTTCCAATTTAATATGTGCCGTTTAAGTGTGTAAAATTAGAACACTGTTTAAAAGTATTTAAGAAAGTGTCTTTTAACTAAGAAACCAGGTCTTGCCCTAGGCAATATTAAACATTACAACAAAAATATACCTAATATTTAACATAGTTATTCTCTTTTAAAACATTGATTTTTTTGGTGAAAGTATTTCATATTCAATATAAAGGATTCAAGTAATACATATATTTATAAAAATGAAATGATAATAAATAAAATACACCACTGAGAAATATCAAGTGAATACCATTCCAAATATCCCTGGATACACACACAGGTTGAAAGATTCTATCATCTATCTATCTATCTATCTATCTACCCATCTTTCTACTATCTCTTGCCTCTTCACCTCTTTAAATACACATAAATATAACACATACTTATAAATTAATAAATAAAAATTATATATATATATTTGAGTAGGTAGAGGAAGTCTATGGCACATATGTTCAGCTATTTCCAGAGCTGTTCCTACTATCCTCTAATTTCTTCTACCTTCAGATCACAAGGAAAATATAACTTCTTATTTGTTTTCCTCTACAGTGTGGTAAAAATTTTAGTGAGAATTTTCAGAATTTTTATTTTTAATTTTATTGTTTTGCAACTAAAAAATGAGGGTTATAGGAAGTTATTTTAGAAGTCTCAGCACATTTTTTTCAAAGCCCTCTGGTTCTTTCACAGCTAACATTTTTCAACATTAATGGCATTAGGTTAAGTTCTAGTATTTATTCTTTACTGATGACTTTTGGAGGCGGGGCTGCATACCATTTTATTAAGTATTGTGCCCAAGGATATTTTAGTGCACTTTCAAAGCAGTTTAAATGATATATAATTAAATTACTACTTAATATTCAATCAATATTTATTGAATATGTACAATTTTCCAGGCACAATGGCAATAAAAAATGAATAATATAAAGTCTTACACTAGATAGAAGTATAATCTAGGCTTGTCGTTTTCCAGAAACAAAAAAAAAGTTCACATAATTATGAAGGTGTGGAATTTATGAATTATAATACATATTTAGAAGACCATTGTCTTTTAATTTGGTTCTGAAGTTACTGCAAAAAAATTGCTCCTGTATTATGTTATATTCATTATTCTGTACATTTTTTATGGTTGTAAATCTTATGGAGAAAACAATGTTTATCTTACTTTGAAGTCTTTTTATATTATATTTAGAGGAAATCCAGTTAGAAATTGCTATCAGCCACAGCTAGTTTGACAACAAAGGTTCTTACACAACTGTTGGATTAATTGAGTGATTTCTTCTTGTTAGGCAAAAAGAAATATGAGCAACAGAATATAGTAACTGAAACTGAACATTCTACATCCTTATATTATAACCAGCTCTTTCTGACTGACAAAATTAAGTCAAGTGGCAAGGCAAATAGCCAAGCTAGATCTTTAATCTTTGAGACACAACTAGACTTAAAAAAAAATATTTTTCTCTATTTGAGGCACATTTAGATTTTATTCCATGAACTGTTATTGATTAGAGAATATATGCCAATTATGCGCTATCAGAGATATCAGAGAAATGAATGCCTTTCTCCCAATTTTTATTCTTAGTAAGAAAATTATTTAGTTGAGGACTTGATTATGAATACAATCATAGAACTTTCAAGAACTGCGAGAATGCATCAAAGAATTTCCAAGAGCTGTTAAAGGTTTAAGGGTTTACCCTGCATTTGAGCTAACAAGTGCTCCTGCCACAGATTTGTGGATGTTGACAGAAGACATGGGCTCCTGGGTCAGAGACAAAGGACTTTATTATTCATGCTATAGCCAAGCAACATGAACTTCATGTTTGTGTGGTCTTCTCCCATCCTCTGAGTGCTCAGGGGATGACATGGAAAATTAGACTGTACCAGTTCATGATTCCTAAATGTTCTACTTGCTCGGGATGTCAGTTTTCAGATCTCATAGAAAAATTTCTTATTTTGGTGAGAACTATTTCTAAATTTTTTATTCTTGATGAGCATCATGGTGATTCAACAAGTTTATTTTCTCTGTACATACCACTGAAGAACCAGGCTCATAATATTCACATTCCCAGCAAATATTTAATCTTGTATGTGATAACATAGGAATGAACACAATTTATTTTGATAGGTAAATTTATGCTCATGCAAATACCTTGACATCTTTAGTGTTGAAATTATTCTTTACTTGAGGATTTTTCTCTGTGTTTATTTATTTATATGTTCAACTAGTTCATGGAATTTTTTTTCTTGTTCTTGTTGTTTTTATGTTCCAGGAGGTTGTGAGACTCATTTCTTATGAAACATTGTATATACGGTTGGTTATTCAGACAGGAAAAACAGTTTACAAAGTGCAGTTTTATCTGTATTGATAATGTGACACAGTCATCTGTATTGCTTTTTAAAACCAAATAATAGTTTCTAAATTATCCAAAACTGTTCTCTTAAATCTGCCCCTGAAATGTGGACTTCTAGATGTGATTGCTGGTAAATTCATGGTTATTTGTTATCTCTTAGTTTCATATTGACTTTCAACTTGTTTGTTATAGAAACTTCTTAGTATATAAAAATCAAACAGGTCTAAATCCATGAAATAGCTTGGAATTGAAAGATTTATTAATAAAAGTGCCAGATGGTCATTCTACCAATAATTTGAATCCATCCATGTTAGTGAAAAAGTTTTTTTTTTAAGATTTTATTTATTTATTTTATGTTTAGACAGAGGGGAAGGGAGAGGGAAAGAGAGGGAGAGAATCATCAATATGTGGTAGCCTCTCACATGCCCTCTACTGGGGACCTGGCCCACAACCCAAGCATGTGCCCTGTCTAGGGGAATTGAACCCGTGGCCCTTTAGTTCGAAGGTTGATGCTCAATCCACTGAGCTACACCAGCCAGGGCTCAGTGAAAAAGCTTTAATAAGAAATTGACCCCAACTCTATAAAACTTTTTAGAAATACATTGTGGTTTTATTAATATTTTTATTGGGGAATTAATTCAAATTTAAATCTTTATCTTGTCTTCATTCAGTTATCTCTTTGTATTTGAAAGAACCCCATGGGAGGAAAAAATATGAAAAGATACATAATTACTAAGTTCCAAAAAACAGGGCTTCAGAAGGTTTCTAATCTATATAAAAAGAAACAATCATAGAGTTGTTTAAAGTGTATTGATTACATTTTAATTAAGTATTCCATCAATTTTTGTTAGTTTGATCAGGACTGTGCTAGGCTACCTCTCTCTTCTCTTTTAATGACATCATGTGTAAAAACACCGAACAAAGCCAGTGCTCACAAGTAATTCAGAAGTGTATTACTCAACTCAAGCATAAGCAAAGCAAGGAAGTTCTCGGCTGAGAGGCCTACCATGTAGCACTGACTCCTGGGGTCTGACGTACTTAAGGACGGAGGAACGGGAGAGAGCGGAAGGCAGAAAAAGAGGAAGAAGAGAGAGGAAAGGAAGGAGTGGGGAGAGAGACTTATTCAATGAGATGTTTGTGCTTATACATATGACAGAATAATACAGGCAGGGTTTTTGAGTACTGCTAAAAAGACACATTTCCAGTAGCCGGTAGGGTCTGGGGGAAAAGGGAAGGGGCAGAGCAGGAGGCCTCACATACAGTGTGTTTCTTGTCCAGCCTGGCAGAAGTTGAGTAGGCACTGGGGAGCTGGATGGCGTCCTCCCTGACAGGAAGTAATGTGTTAACCAGATACCATTTTGGTGGGTGGGGCTGACTTCCTGCTTCTAATTTACATATGCGTGTATACATATACACACATGAATGCACACAATATAGTATTTCTTATGTCTCTTTTCAATTTTAGTTAATTTTTAAGCACCAAAGGTAAAATATGGTAGATTTGTGTGCTATTGGTTTTATTTCATCACAGAGGCAATTCTGAGCTCTTAAAAGGTTCCCCCTCCCCCGCTACCTCATAGAGTATAGGGCATCAAATAAGTGTTAACATGTTTAGATGCATTGTGTCTGTTAGGCTGTATGAACTTCATTAACCAGTTTCAAATTATATTTGTCTGCTATCAGTTGTGATTTCCTTTGGTATTTTAATAAATAATGAAAATTCGGAAATACGAGTATTATTCAAAACTCCTGAATTCTGGCATTTCCTTGAGGATCGAAACACCTGTATGTTTATTCATACTTTCACCTCTAAGACAGACCTATTTTCACTTGGGAAATGGCATGAAAGGATGAAAATAATGCAGGGGTATGGCTCATAACTTACAACCTCTGGTGACTGCTGATACTGTTACAATGAAAATTTTCAAGAGCATTGTTTCCCTGTTTTAATAAGTATTCATGGTTGGCACCTAAGTGTAGAAATAATTCAATATCCTATTTTAGAGTTCATCTTATGTGATGGTTTTTGTCCTGTTTGTGATTATTGACCACTGTCTCTATTCAAACTCCTCCAAATGGGCTTTTTCCCTCCTGGCTTTCAGAACATTTTCAATATGAATTATCTTTCCAGTCCCTTAAATATTGATGTAAACTAATGTGCTATTTTTGATTCTTTAATTCCACTCCACATTCTTGCTAGGTTTATTCGCCTTCTCCTGTGATCTCAAATATCACACATACATAAAATGCACAAAGTTATATTTCTATCCCCATTTTTAATCACTAAATACTGTACATCTATGCATGTTCTCTAGGTACCAAACTTGTAATACATAAAATCATATCGATTATTTTTCACCTAAAATATCTTCATTTATATTGTCTTCGGTCGGTGCTATCAGTGGCATCACTAATTTATCAGTGATGTAATTTTAAAAACAGAATCTTCCCTTATTTTTCTGCTTGCTACCTGTCTTTTCCAAAAAAATTTATGAGATCCCCTGATTGATAAGTCCTAAATAACTTTCACATCTGGACGATTCTATCGATCGCACTTCGACTCCTAAGACTTCGTCTTCCTTCTTAATTTTCTAAACCTTCAGTCTCTCCCCTTCTCCAGTTTATAGTTTCCATTATACTTAGTGTTTTTCTGCAACAGTTATTTTACGGTTCTTTTTCTAATACACAAACATGTAAAAGTCATTTACCTGCTGCTCTAAAATTTGGGTATTTTTTTACATCATGTCATAAATGCATAATCAGAACTTAGCCTGGCCTCAAGGCTTTCAGAACCTAGCCCCAGCAACCTCTTCTGGGTCGTCGTCCATACAAAAGCTTGTACCTCCAGCCATACAGGAAAATTTCCATTTTCTATAAATACACATATCTCCACAATGCAAGCCTTGTTTGACTTCCTGGAATGTTGTCCTTTTTCCCCACGTACCATTATCTACTTTGTTCTTAATCATTCTTCAAGATCCAATATTTTGCATGCTAGCAACTATCTTAAGTGGTTTGCATAGACTATTTGATCGAATTCTCAAAATAACACCTTGTATTAGGAACTACTAGTGCTGCGATTTTACAGATAATGGGGCTTTGACATGTTAAGTAATTGTGACACTTCCCATTGGTAGACTTACCCTTGACTATGTGAACTTAATCATTATGTAACATTTCCTATTCTATAAACTCTTCAAGAGAAGCTGCCCCGAAAACTACATTGCATCCTTGTTTGAATTCCTAACACCACGCATTGAGTCTCACACAGAGTTGCTCAGTGAATTTTGAATGAATTAGTTAGGTTAAGCAATTTGCAACCTCTACAGTGAGATAAACCTTTGTCCAAAGGAGTGATGCCTCTCAGCTAGTGTCTCCAAACATAGTTTACTTACATGCAAATTAACAATAAAATAGTAATAATATATTGTTGCTGAAATACACAATACATTATTCTACTGAAAGGATCAAATATTGTGATTTTAACTGAGCTCTTAGAATTGATTTCTAGCACATAGTGGGCACTCAAAATAACTATTACTGGTTTTCTATTTTAACATAATTATACATTTTGTTTCCAAGGATATCAGTATATAGGCCAATGCAGTCTGATTGTACAGGGGTGAGCAAAGCAGGTTTATAGTTGTGAGTACGTGAAACACAAAGTTTATTCTTGTATTGTTATTAATTAATTATTTGTATTACAACTGTAAACCTACTTTTGCCCATCCCAGTATTTTAATTCAGCATAAACGTTGTATCTTTTTCTCAGGCTGGTTGCCAATATTAAGGGAGCTGATACATTTCAAATTGTTGACATAGTGTTAGGTATAAAATAAGTATTCAGGTGGAATTATTATTACTTAATTTTTTATAATAATTAAAAAATGTATACCTAGTCAATAGAATTATCAGAAGGAGTTAATAATTGTAAAGTATATAGAGAAATAGCCTAGCATATAGCCACTGCTTTTTAAGCAATAATAAAACAGAAATAAAGAAAATAACAAGCAAGGTAAGTAGAATTAGGCATATCTACGCATTGCAATATGCTGTTTTCCTTAGTCTAAGAACACAAGAGATTTGTATTTCTATACCTTCTTGAACTTAGACATGGCTGTTTGTCTTTTTCCTTATGCAATTCTATCTTTTACCTGTCTTTATAGATTATCTTAAATTTCCTTTTCATCCTATGAAAAAAAATCTAAACAAACAAATAAAAAAACTTCATGTAGAATTTAGCACTTCCAGTCTTATTTACTTAATCTTTGTCATATCCTGGGAATACATACATACATTACAGAACACATCAAGGTATGCTTTACATAGTATTAGGCATTTTACTTTATTCTTTACTTTATTCTTAACATGTATACAGCATTACACATTTAAGAACATTTACTTGCGAAAATTGTATCTCTTCCATTATATGTAAGTGCCTTACATCAAACTACAGTTACTGAAAAATGTAATGGTTACATAATACTTAGACAATTATTTTAGTGCATCTTTCTCCAGAAACAGAGGCTGAGATATGTTCAGAGTCTCAAAATTTAACCTGGACAAAACTATTTGCTTCACCAAATTTGCTGATCAGGGTTTAGGGAGAGGTCAGGAGTGTTATTCTAGTTCAGAATTTTAAAAACAGGGATGTTACTTTCAGCACTTCTTTGAGCATTGCTGGAGAGTTGCTTTTTTGGTCCCTGTCATATAAATGACAGTGGTGCCCCACCTGGTCGTTCTGACACCACCACACACACACATACATAGCTAAAGCCACAAACATTTCCTAATATCTTCTGATCCAGTAGGCTAGCTGAAGTCAAATCCAATATAAACATAAAGTCAAGAAAATTTGGACCCCATCCAATTTGGACCCCTTATTAAATAAGCAAATAAATATGCTTATTTGCTAAGCATATAAGCAAATGACTATATGCTTAGTCATTTATTAAAGACTAAGCATATATTTTGTGCAACTTTCATTGCTTTAAAATAGAGGGTCTGGCACAAATAATATCCTTTTTTATTACAAAATCATAAGCATGTAATTCTGTAACATAATAATATCACATTCAAGCACACCAGATGACATTTTAGGGGAAATGTTCAAATTAAAAATATAAATTATTACACCCATACCTTCCCTACCAACCACACTCAAGCAGGTGTTACTTCTGCCAGACCCTGTATATAAGAATATATAAAGGATCATTATTCAGATTCTAGTTTACTAATTTAACATAAGCTATTTAAATATTAATTAGAGATACATTTAAATTTAAGATATTTTTAGAAAAAAGAATGCCTTAATTCTAATACAAATATGAATTATTATTTTATTAATGTTTAATTTTTTAAGTACAAAATAATTATTAATTTATTCTATGACATTAGTGAAAACACTAAGCTGTGGACAAAGATGAAGTGCCCAACCATGTTCTTTTCACCAGTGTATCCAAAAGATGCCAGAATTTTTTACAAAGGACCTCAACCTGGCTTAGAAAGCCAGGTAAGTCCTCTGTGAAGGTGAAGATGATATATTTGTAATTACTGATCGCCTGGACTATTCAAGTTTCTCGCGATAGCCCATTTAAAATGTACCATGTTGAAGTTAGGAGAGGTAATAGGAAACATTGAAAAGTTATCTTTTATAGGTGATTATTTAATACTGTTAATTGAAAATTAGAATTGTGAACCAGATTCAGCATATTTTACTACTTTTTCTTACATTGAATGGTCAAAAAAATTGTAACGGTTTCTTTCTTATACCAGAAGCTGTTATGAAAATTATATCATGATGTTTGCCTTCCTTCTTGTTATGTACTCAAATACTATAAGCTTTGTAATAAACTTCATGTCAAGAGAAATGGCTAGTTATATATAATTCTTAGCAAAATATGTGTCCTTTATACCTCCTCTCACACATAAACTCCTCTACACAATAATGTTTGCACATTTAAACACAATACATCTTTCATTTTATATAAACATGTCAAGTTCAACGATAATTAGAGCTGTAAACATTATTCCCAGGCTGGTGTGGCTCAGTGGATTGAGTGCTGGCCTGAGAACCAAATTCCATTTCCAGCCACGGCACATGCCTCAGTTGTGGACCAGGTCCCCAGTAGGGGGCGCTTGAGAGACAACCACAAATTGATGTTTCTCTCCCTCTCTTTCTCCTTTTCCTCCCCCTAAAAATGAATAAATAAAATTATTATGCAAATATGAGATAATGTAATTAAACATTATACACAATCATTTATGTGTATTTTTATCTTTAAAAAACGTTAACATTATTCTAAAAGAAGAAACCCAATATTCATGCACTAATAATAGTTTAGCTTCTTTATTTCATAGAATCCTAAAATGAACAACTAAAAGCTGAGATTCATAAGAACCCGGAGCTTCAAGCACGTGGGGGAGGATGCACCACCCTGCAAATAGAATCAGGAGTGGATTCATCTTCACATTTGCCTGATTTAAACATCTGGATAATTTTCTCAGACTGCACGATTCCCTTAAATGCATTTAAAATATCTGATGTCTTTAAATGCCAGAATAAATGATGGGATCTTTCACTTTATATCTGGATGATTAGTCTTATGTAGACATAGTCTGATTTCTAACTTCTCTATTCACAATTTTTAAAGAGGATAAATACATTTCAATGTAGATAACAAAAGTATTATTTTAAGAAGTCACGTCCATTCCCAGAATAAAAAGCTACTAACTAGCTTTGCCCACAGTATGTTAGCTATCCTCATCACCTATCAGTTATTGAGAACCCACAGGCACTGGGCTAGACACGAATAGAACTTTCGTAATGTTTCTTAAGCTTCAGCTAATCTGATAGATTTATTCCAATGATATGAATAGTAAAACTCTTCTTTGAAAATATGTAATGTACCATCTTTCAGGGATTATTCCAAAACAAAAACAAAAAGTTTTTTTTCCAAGTCAGCTGACTCCAAAACATTGTAGAAAGCTAGAAATATAATGGCATTCCACAACTATTCTTTCATGCTCTGTCACTTTCTAAATGAGTTTGGCAGAAAAGCAAAATTAACAGCTAAGAAAGAGTGGGAGGAGGAAATTCTTAATGGAGAAAAAAATAAATGTTTTTAAATACTTTCATGGTCAGTCTTCAGCCTTTTATTGTTTTTATTGCTAGCTTGAAAATGGCATTATCAAACAATAAAAATATTTTTAATTTGTAGTAAATTAGGAATGTGTTGTTTTTTTCTAAAGAATATGTGAATATGTGGAATTCAGCTAAGTGAACTCAAAAATCTTCTTAAGCCTTTTCGGAGTGCATTTTCTTGGCTGATATGACTTTTAATATGTTCATTTTGTTCTACTAAGCAGTTTAACAACAGATTTGAGAAAACAAATCTATCTTTTTTAACATCTTAGGTTTGAATTTTTGCCATTACTTTGAAAGAATGATCAATTGGGCTAAATATTTAGAGAATTATCATAAACCTCTGTGATAATAAAACCAGAATAAAGAAAATAACAAACAAGGTAAGTAGAATTAGGCGTATCTACACATTGCAATATCCTGTTTTCCTTAGTCTAAGAACATGAGAGATTTGTATTTCTGCACCTTCTTGAACTTAGACATGGCTGTTTGACCTGCACTGCATACTGATATATAATCAGAAATGGCACATTTTATTTTCAGGTGGAAGCATTTAATTGATGGTACTCAGCTTTCTGGCCTGCTCATCTCTTATATAATAATAGTGGAAACTCTTGCTGATAGGGAAACAACACTCAGATGTCCTGGGAAAGTTGCTTAGACCTGCAGTAAATGTTGCTTGAGGGAAAAAGAAATTGGTTGTTTTAAGCCAGTGATATTTTGGAATTTGTTTCTATGGCTGAATCGAGCTCTTCTGATGGATGTGAGTACATGTAATAGGTATAGGTTAAAATTGCACATCGTTAACACAAAACATATAGTTTAGTTTATATTTAACATGCCAATGATGACCAGTAAAATTAGGGTATCAAAATTTAATGTTTTAATTTATAGTGGTATATTTCATTTTCTTTGCTAATAAAAGCCTCACAAAATCAGCCCTGAATTGGAAGTTGACATTCTTTAACTATTTGGCTTAGAGAGTATATTTCCTACAAAATATGTGTGTGTGTGTGTGTGTATCTTTGGTCTTATTTGCCTGTCAACATTGCTCTATCCTTTCTTAAAACCTAATTGAGATCACTTCTTCCCCATGATTCTGTCACTTCACAGGAATTTCATTTTGCCTTTACTACTGTAACACACTGTTACATCTTTAATTTCTCAGTCGGCTTGTCGAAAATGTCTGACTTTGTTTGGCTATGTTCACACCTCCAAACTTACCCACGGGTATTCTAAGATGCAAAACCCCGGCCTCTCACATATTTATTGTGTGGATCTCTTCTATTCCATCTTCTGAAATCCATGTTTTGTCCTGACTGACCTCTTGAGATACCTTTTTGGTTCTTATTCTTTTACTGTTTTTTCTGGAACTTGAAGTAAGAATCTATCTTTTAGTGGAATTTAAATTGAGTTCATGTTGCCTAAACAGCTCCGCAATATGTTTTCATTACCGCTGGAATCATTCGTAATGATTCCTTGCCGTAACTCTCATTTTTTCTGCTCTTCTCCTGATTTTGCTTTGTTTTACCCACATGGCAAATTAAAATCATTGTTATGTTCTACTATCTGCCTCCTATCATTATACCTTTACCAGCACAACTGTTTTAGGAGGACCCATTCGAACTGACCTCTATGGATGGCACTAGTTTGCTGTGTAAGTTCTCCTAATGATAGTCTGTTTCTGGGAATAACTTTTCTTGCCCTGCTTCACTGGCTTCACACTGTAGTACCACGTAGACACCTGCATAGGATGCCTGTTCTCCTTCATAAGGTAGAGAATAGACCAGGTGCTGGAATATGTAATGTCTTGACAGAAATTGTTCCCCATTTTGCAATTTTTGCAACATCACTTTGGCTGAGTGGCTTTTCTTTTTTGTGTTTCCCCAATTTCTGTAAATTGAGCTAAGATTAATTGCATACTAAGCCAGATTCTTCAATATTTCACCTTGTTTTATACTGCAAAACATAAATGGATAGTTATCCTGGATTCTTTCATGTGGCAAAGAAATAAGGTTAATGGTCAGTGGCAAAATTCCAGTCAAACAGAAATCATGTTTGGGAAATAAAATTTAAAAAAAATCTTTCAACCTAAAAACTTCTCCATAAAGGTAGTAAAAGAGAAAAACGCTTTCATTATTGAATAAGCATTAAACCAGAATGTGATGCACGTCACAGGTAATGTACTAAGAGATTGTAAAGACAGAAAGAAATCTCACCTCTTTATCAAACTGTCTTAGTACATTTAGGCAACTATAACAAATATACCATAGATTAGGAAGCTAACTCTCTGGCACCTTGCTTCTAGGAGCACGTTTACCTTCTGTCATGATGATTGGAAAAGTTTGATTTTTCTCTTAATAAATCCCATTAGCAAACACAGATAGTTACCCCAATTACCAGATAAAGTTGGCATGAACAATGTGTGACGGATCGTACTGTCAAGTCTTCTTGTATTTAAAGGGTTGTATCTGCTTGGCTATGATTATAAACCGAGTGTTTGTACCCCTCCCTAATTCAAATATTGACACTCTTCCCGCAACGAGATGGCATTAGGAGACAGTCTTCGGCTGATAATTAGGATTGAGCGAGGTCAAAAGTGTGGAACTCTCATGAGTGTGGTTCTCTCATGAGTGTGGTTACCGCCCTCATGACTGAGCTGGTTGACCAGCTCTGCTCAGTGCTACGTGACAATGCGACGAAATATCAGCAGCTCCAGAACTCTCATCAGAACTAGTACTCTGCCACAGCACTCAGACCCCCGGCTTCCAGAGCTGTGAGAACACATTTCTGATGCACGTATGCCACTTCATCTGTAGTCCGTTCAGGCCAAACGGACTAAGACAGCTCTACAAGGGGGCGAGATTCCTTTCAGTCTCTGAGGGATTGCCAGTGATGTGCAGTGTTTAATGCTTATTCAATAAAAATGCAGTTTTCCTTTTCTCCTATTTTTGTGGAGACCTTCTTTGGTTGGAATAAAATTTTTAAAAATCGAATTTCCCCAACGGGATAAATATTCTATGACACAGCTTCTTAACTCAATTCCCCAAGGAGTCATGGTTGGGTTGGTGATATGAAAAGTTAGCATAAGTGGAACCAATTTAAAATGTAGTCAAAAAATGGGAAAAGGACTCATGGACATGGACTACAGTGTGGTGACTGCTGGCGGGCGGGGGCATAAGGAGACTAAATGGTAATGGAAAAAATATAATAAAGGTTAAAATTTTAAAAATGTAGTCAGGACAACCATTCCAGAGGAACTGCTTTGCATATCCTACTCCTTCACTCTTTTTACGTTTACGACATAAAATACATACTGATATTTTAAGACAGTACAAAATAAAAAATAAAATTCATCGCTTTAGAATATTGATGAGATTTTGAAATGATAGTATTTTGGATATGCTGGGTACTATTAAATGAATTTCAATTGTTGCTTTTTATTTTTTAATATGGTCACTTTGGAAAGGAAGGCATGTTACTTTTCCATTAGTCAGTGATGGTGTGTGACCTCTGCTAGACCCTGAGAACTTCTTAGAATCTGTTAGTTCCCCAGCTTTGCTCCCTCTCCAGTGCTCTGTGTCAGCTAATTCAAATCCAACTCACTCTTTTCAAATTTCACCTCCTGCCACCTCCCACTCAGTCTCTGCTAATCACCGCATCTCCATGACATTCCCTAAAGAGAGAAGTGCTTAGACACTCAGATTGGCAGTGTTATCATCCTTGTGCCCTTTTCCATTGTTCACAGTGGAAAAAGACTCTTCCTCTTGTCCTTACCCAGGATCGTTTTTTTAAAACTTCTGTCAGTCTCCTCAAAACCAATTCTTTTTCCAATACTTCCAATGTTTCCATATTTATAGATTATTACATTTATTATTATAATTTAAGAAACATAAGCCATCAATCTCAATTTCTCCTCCTGTTACTGACTAGCTCTATCTTTCCTTTTAGAGTCATGAAGTTCACACAAGTAGACACACTCCCTGATCAATTCATACTCTCTAGTTTTTGACAGCCGAATTAGCCTTTGACATTATAAAACTTCCCAAAGTAATCAAGTATTCCCATGGACATTTCTTGCTTCTTGACTTCCCAGAATAACTTGGGATCACTGACTACCATGTTTTTCTTGGCTTCTCGGATATCAAACTCTTCCAGTTTGCCTCTGACCTATAGCTTTGTGATTTTTCACATAAGTATTGTTGATCTTCAGAGTGTTACCCTGGTTTCTTTTGATTTTTATGACCTCCTTCTGAGTAATATCATCCATTCTTGTGGTCATAATTAGAATTAATACACTGCTGATTCTGAAATAAATATCTTGAACTCAGATAATAATCCTGTAATTGAGATCCATGCATCCAAGTTATTCCTGGGTTGAGCATCTGTGGTCTACCTACAGAGTAATGTGACTATTCTACCTGGACACTGGAGTATTGGGGTTTCAGGCCAAGACCTCAGACACAAATATAATTTCACACTCTTTTTTTCTCACTTATATTCCCACACCAAGAATTTCACAGAGTATGATGACTTTGGGGGCATTATTTGGGTATTTTTGTATCTGTTGGGCAAAATAATCTTAATATAACTCCTTTAAACACATTTTTTTTTTGTTGAGGTGAAATTCACAAAGCATAAAATTAATCATTTTAAAGTGAACAATTCAGACACATTTAGTATATTCACAATGTTGGACACATCCACCTCCGTCTAGTTTCAAAACATCCTCATCACTTGAAGAAGAAACCCTGTACCTACTGAGTAGCCACTCTCCATTCCTCCCCTTTTCCAAATTGTAACCAACACGAGTGCTGGCTCTTTTTCCCCTAAATTAATGAAATTAAGGAGCAAAGATAATTAAAATGTTTAAGCCCATTTCTTTAATTGAGATTGTATATCCATGCCACAATTTAGTTTTGAAGAATAAATGAAATAACATATGTAGGGTATCTGGCAAAATATCTACATTGTAGACTCTGGGTAAAGATACTATTTTCCCTGTCACACTTCTTTACATATATTTATTATTGTATATTGAACAGAAGGCTCTATTCTTTGCAATACACTGATTGTCACTTTTTAGCTAGGAACATATCATGACTTATATAAAGATTTTTGCATAGCATGTAATTTATCCTTTAAACCACTGTGAAGGGTAAAAAGGAAGGAGGAGAACAAAGAGAATAAGAACAGAGGGAGAGAAGGGGTGGAAAACAAGGGAAGCGATTTGATTTTAAACTAACGAAGGCAATGCAGGGCCACAGAGCATGTAGGCTGAGCAAGAGCCAGGACAGAAGCCTTAATTCACCGACTTTCAGCTCCACCGCTTTCCAGTTGGCTACGCTGCTCTAAATGAGCTCCTAGACAAAGGCGTCTCTAAAACATAAAAGAATGCTAAAGAGAGTGATTCATGGGGGGAGCATGAAATTTCCCAAAGAACAGTCTCTCAGTGCTTAGAAAGTCACTTTCTAAAGTCAGCACTGCACAGCAGGGAAATCCTTAAGGCCTTCCATTTACTTATAAACTCAAGCCAGAAAAACATAATGAGTAGAAAAGACCTGGAAAGTTTGAATGCAGAATAAACAATGAGGCAGTGAAAACCAGGTTTCAGAGAAAGAGAAATCATTGGAAGAGTGCCAGAGAACTGAATAATACAAAATTGGAAACTATGGAAAAAACCCCCACAAACCTGTAACTTCAACAGAAAATCAATTAAATACAGGAGGTGCGTGTGCATGTGTGTATGTGTGTGATTGCATGTGTGTCTCTTTATTCTTTAACTGTTAGTTCTGACCTTTCGATCAAGCATGTTAGTAAGAGTAAAGTACAACACAGGTAAAAACTCTGAAGGATTTATATATTTTCTTAAAAAAATAAACATAAACTGCAAACTAAATTATGAATACACATGTGTAAAAATAACTAGTATGGTAATGATATTTTAGTAACTGCCATTAATGTACATAAATTTACTGACTTGAACCCTTTTAATAATAAGATGGTGATATAAATAAAAAACTGTTATTCCATTTTTTGTTTATACATTAGACCATTCTCAGATAACATTTAAATTGTCATTTTTTCCTAAAAATATTGATTTTTCATACAAAAATTATAAAGCAACAGAGTAGTCAACTAAAACAGAGGAGGAAGAAATTTTCCTCTACTTGTAGGTTTTCTGTTGGGCTAACAATTAAATCAATACAAGACAGATTAACAAAAGAAAATGACCAAATTTCATTTCATATGTACAAATGGGAACTAGCACACATGAGCGGTTCAGAGATAAAAAGTTACAATGAGGTATGCATGGCATCCCAAGCCAAAGATGAGGTGAGGGGAGGAGTGCAATTCACAGGGGATAAGAAGACCAGGTGTTCACTAACTAGAAGCTTACCCTGCCATATAGATAGATCACTAAAAAGTATTTCTTATGATAACTCTTACTTGGGCAAGGCTTATAATTTAAATTTTGAAAGTGAGAGGTAAAAGTTTCTTGAGCCTGCAGCATTTCAATTGCCTTCAGCTCAAAACAAGACACGTGCCAAAGTAGTGCATCATGGGGAGACCTATTCTGAACCCCTTCACTGAGCCAGTATATATTTTCTTTAAAAATCGAATAACTTAAGTTTTGGATTTTAAAACAAAACTTTTCTGGAAAATTTATTACATGGATTTTTACTATTTCTTCATATTTTTCCTGGAAAGTATTTTTTTAAATTAAAAAAAAATTTCCCGAGAGCACTACTACTAAATACCAAAGCTCTGTATATCCATCAAATGCTTCTCTTCAAAGCTTTTGTTACAGAGCGTTCTTAGGCTCAGGGTAATGTTTACAGGTTACATCCATACAGAATTGGGTTAGATAGGGTGAGAGCCTTCTGACTAGTGTGAATAGTGCTAAAAGGTACTGATCAGTGCTTCCTCCCTCCATCTGCTGGATTCCATGCACAATCTATGGAACTGTGAGCAGTTCTTTAATTAGCTGACCTTAGACTTTGAGAATGGACCGACAGGACAAGGCTACATATACTTTGGATTATTCCAACCCTAGAGTATTTTGTATTGCTTCATGCTCAGTCACTGAGATGATGCAGATCTGGTTTTGAACTATGGTATACCATTTTTGTTTTTTACTGTTTAATATCTCTAAAATGAGTGAAGATATCACTAAGAAAAGATGATTTTCTTTATATCAGTTTCATTATGAAATGAAGCTGGACAAATTAATGTCATTATCAGTGATTACATTAAAATCCTGTTTTTGACTATTGAGTTAGTTTCTCGTTTCCTTCTTAAACTTACCTCAATATTAATTGGTAACCTGGAAATAGAAGAAGGGTGCTGGGTAGCAGTATTGGAGGGGTTACCATGTGGAATAATGGAATGGACAAATAGGTGCATAGCTTCTTCAGGAAGAAAGTTTTATTTGGAAGGTGAATTTTAAATTAGAACTAAATTAAATGATCTGAGAAGGACAGAGGTGTTGGATACATCTAAAATTTTCAAAGAACATTTTTAAAGCAACTACAAGTAAACTAAATTCTTTAAAAATATAAGAAGGACTAACACTATTAATGTTATGTATGTTGATATTGTAACTACATAGCCTCAAAAGCACTGGTCTCTTCAAATGCCAAAGTATTTTTAGGAAATGGGGTGAAAGGAAGACATTCATTTTATTGTCACCTGCTTCTGATTTTCACAGTCTCCAAATTTCAGTTTTCTTGTTGAGAAATTAATAGAAATCTTCCTGCTTTGTTCAATTAGACTATTACCTGGAGTTACAAAACAAGATGACATATGATGTTAGGTACAAATAACATGATCAAGGAATAGGAAAACAGTCACATTATAAAATATACATGAACAATGTACAGACCTTAAAGTAACTTTTGCTTTGTTTTAATAGGGAATGTTTGAGCAATTGTCTAAAGACAAATTTACATAGGTCTCATGGAATATACTATAGATTTAGCTTCTTCTCTATTATCATTTTCTTTACTTCAGCAAAATATAAAATACAGGCTTTTCTTGGCTTTGCACAAAATGTCATGGAGTATTAAGGCCACTTTGTATAAACTGAACTAAAAGGTTCATTTACTCAAGATAGCCCGGTAACTCAAGAAAATTTTCAGCTTAAATTGCTGGCATAACTGGCTCAATTTTTCATTTTTTTTAATCACCATTGCACATGTTTAAAAGAGTTTTATTATAACTTACTGTATTTGTCCCTAATTTACTTTAAATTTCAGAAATGATAATAAATTGAATAAATATTCAATTTAGATAATAAGAGCATGCTACTGGGTTTCTCATTTATATTAATGATAAGCTGGACACTTTGGTTATATTAGTGCTATGGAGGGTACATTGGTTATTTTTATTTTCTACACAAGTCTTTCTGCAACTGGTATATTTATAACTTTTGAGTAACTGAAAGAAAATCATGAAACCGTTGGAAAAAATTCAACTGTTGGTTGGCTTTTTGTTACCTATAAATGAAGCAAAGGTTCATATATATTATATACAAAAATTCCTTCATAAAATAGGAAAGTAGGGAAAGAGTAAAACAAAAAATCTAGTATTCACTTATGAAGATAAAAACTGAAACTGAATAAATGGTTCAGTGGCATCTGTGGAACAAAATAGTACTTTGTTATAAGTTAAAGTCAATAAGGCTCATAGGTATATATTGTGACAAATTATGTTACTCTTAGAGGAGATACACAATGGTTGGTATTTAACCCTTTGGTGGTCGTGGTCAAAAAAATTACCGCATAGGTTGCGTGTATAGAATATCACACGCCCTTATGAGGCACCTGTTATAATGAAACTGATGGCTTAAGCTTTATGGTTTAACATTAGTCATGTACAAACGCACAGTTAGTTGTGAGTTTGAATCCATGCACCTGATATATGTAACAACATTTAAGAAAAGAGTTTGTTAGTATCTCTCAGATCAGCCATGACCTTCACAGTAACGATCACCAACAGGGCACCTAGGTGGCATTTATTTATTCAATGATCTGCTATCGAGCTATTTACCAATCATATATCCAGTTACCTTTAATATTCTTTTTGATCCGCTCATATTGAATGAGTTGTCCTTGTTTCCGTATGCCTTGTTTTCTCACATCCATGCTTGTGCTCACTTTCTATCATGAGCCATTTACTGAAGTCTTTAGTAATCACCAGCTGCAACTAAATTTTTCCTTCTACAAAGTCCATAAGAAAAGGAATTATATTTAAATGATCTATTTGAGTCTAAGGGGACATGAACAGTGCCTGACATTGAATGGTTGCATGATATGTGCTTACTGAATGACTTGACAGAAACTTTACTCACCCAACTGTTATGTTACTAAATTACTATGATTAAGAGAGGCTATAGGTCTATCGATACACTTTATCTTGATTATTTCTTGCAGTGAAGCTGTGTGGAAGGTAACATTACTCCACTTTATAATGGGAACAATTCATCTCTGGAAGTCTTACCTAACTTGGATTTAGGCCAAGTTATTGTAAGAGCAAGTTGTGTACATTGTACTAAACCCAATCATGACTCCCACTACTGCCAACTTCCACTATTTCATAAAAGAATGGATAATTTAGCTAGAACACATCAGTAATGTGTTTTGGATGACTTTTGAGTTTCCTATAGCAACACTGAAGCCAATATAGACAGAGATGGTCTTGCTTCTACTTTTTTTTAAATTGTACTTTTCCATTGCCATTTAGTCCTCTTATACCCCCTGTCTCTACTTATTTTTAAGTCATGAATTGGGAAGACTTTTTCTGTGTTTAATGAGAACTTTTACTCTCTCATGACCAATTCTTGACAGGAATTTGCTTAAGACTTTAAAGTATTAATCCTCTAAGTATTGCAGTGAGCTTAGTGGTATTTTCTCCTAGGTGAAATAAACCTGGAAATCAGTTTTATGTGTTCATACAGCTAATACAGCAAAGAGAAGATTCAGAGTACACCTAGCAATAACATCTGTTCCACTTAGTTAAACTGAGTAAGATTGGCTTTAATGAATCAATTTTTTTAATAAGCTAAAAATGAGTTCCTGAAAAAGACAAAGTATATCTCACCACCAAAAGGAAGAAAGAATAAGGCTGACAATTTTACAAAACTGTCCAAGAGTTAATCTAAATAGCAAAGCATAATAAATTACCATACTTCAGTCAACAGCTGACAAAATATTTAAAAACACACAGCTAAAGCAATATTATACAAGCAGTGGGTCAAAGATAACCTAGAATATTATATAGTTGTGCAAGTGAACGTGATTAATGTTATCTGCTGACATAGAAGGTGGGATATAATACACTGTTAAAAGAGAAAATGTAGGTTAATACATATGGTATAATGAAATAATTACCAATAAAACCCCTGTAACATTTGTCAACACTGTTTTTTTAGACACTGGTGGGAATTGGGAGGGAGAGGTGACAATGATTATTTTTCTTTATATATCTTGTACCATTTAACTTGTCATGATGATCAAAATTCTGTGTGTTAAACTTGTAATTTTACAGTAGAATTTAACAAAATAAAACAAAAGTATTCAGAAAGATAGTTTTATTTAACGCACCATGCAAAATTTCTTCTTGCTTGTTTTTTTGAATTTTGATTGACTTTATTTACTTTCATATTTTCAATTCCCATTTGCCTGCCTACTTCCCATTAGGAAACCATACCTTGTTCTCTATATAGGCCTGTTTCCTTTTGTTTTGTTTATTGACATTTTATTTTTTCTAGATTCCACATATAAGTGAAATCTTATGGTATTTGTCTTTCTCTGTCTGACTTATTTCACTTAGCATAATACCCCCTAGGTCCATCCATGCTGTCACAAATGGCAAGACTTCATTCTTTTTTTTTAATGCTTGATACTGTTTCAGATGTACCCTCCCTTTCCCCCCTGTGCCCATGGGCTATGAATATTTGCATATACGTTTTTTGGCTAATCTTTTCATTCTTTTTAATTACTGAATAAAATTCTGTTTATATATGCATCAATAGACTATTAGTCTATAGATGGACACTTAGATTGTTTCAGCATCTTGACTATTGTAAATAAAGGTGCAATAAACATATATGGATGCATGTATCTTTTTAACTTGAGTGTTTTGATAACCATTACTTTGAACTCTATGTCTGATAAATTGCTTGCCATGATTTCACTTGGCTCTTTTTCCGGAGATTCCTCCTTTTCTTTCATTTGAGTCAAATTAGCATTTTAATAAATAACCAGAGGTGGGATTGCTGGGTTACATCATATTTCTATTTTTAAGTTTTTTAGAAGCCTTCATACTATTTTCCTTAGTGGCTGCACTAATTTATAATCCACCAACAGCTTTATGAGGGTTCCCTTTTATCCACATCTTTGCCGGTAATTGTTATTTGTTAATTTAATGATGATAGACATTCTGACAGGCGTGAAGTGATACTTCATTGTCATTTTAATTTGAATTTCCCTGATGATTAGTGATGCTGAACATCTTTTCACACATGCCTGTCCGCCACCTGTATGCCCTCTTTGGAGAGGTGTGTATTCATGTCGGCTGTCCATTATTTAAATGGGACTGTTTGTTTATTTGTTTGTTTTGGTGTTAAATTGTATGAGTTGCTCATACAGTTTCAATATTAACCCCTTATTTGATATATCATTGGAAAATATATTCTTCTCTTCAGTAGGTTGTCTTTTTGTTTTGTTGATGGTTTTCTTTGCTGTGCAAAAACTTTTTAGTTTGATGAAGCCCCATTTGTTTATTTTTCATTTTGTTGCTCTAGCCCAAGGAAGCATATTAAAAAGATATTGCCAAAAGTGATGTCAAACAGTTTATTTCCTATACTTTTTCCAGGAGTTTTATGTTTTCAGGTATTACTTTAACTTTTCAATTCATTTTGAGTTTAATTCACTAATAAAATTTTTAATAAAGTTGCAGGATAAAGAATCAATATACAGAAAACTGTTACATTTCTATACATAAATAATAAATGATCAGAAGTAGAATTTAAGGAAATAATATCATTTACAATTGCATAAAAAACATAAAATACCCAGGACTAAATTTAACCAAAGAGGTAAAAAACCTGTATTCTGAAAGCAATAGAATATTAAAGAAATAAATTCAAGAACATACTAATAAATGGGAGAATATAACTTGCTCATGGATGAGAAGGATTAATATAGTTAAATTTTCCTTATTACTTATAGCAATAAACAGATTCAATGCAATTCCTGTTAAAATGCCAATGACATTCTTTGGAGAATTAGAACAAGCTAATGTTTACATGGTTCCTTGTTAAAATTTCAAAATTTGTTTAATATTGAAAATGAAGAACAAATGAAAAGAAAAATAAAGCAAGTCATTAAAACATTCTTCAAATACTTGAAGAACTTTTCACTTGGTAATTGAGGTCAATGTTCCATAATGTGTCAAGAATCAGACTTTGAGCCAATTGGTAATAGCAACAAAATTTCCATTTTGTCTTTGAACCATTCTAAAGTTTAAGTTTCCATTCAACTTAAGAGGAAACTCTCATTTAGGAGATATGAGGTTTTCAAGCTGACATTATATAGAGTATTTAAGCACCAAAGACTTCCATATTCCTTCCACAAATAAGGTAATATATTTCCTTGGTTGTAAGGATCAAGTAGGAACTGAGGAACTGTTTTTAAAAGGTCCAACAAAACAATATGATTGGAAAAAAGTTATCTTAAAAAGTTAATTGGAATGAAGATAAAGAAAGGCAGCATATTTATAAGGGGTGTGTGTATGCGCGCGCATTTATGTTTCACCATACAAGGGGAATATTCGAGTTTTATTAATATAGACAATAACTTTTAAACAGAAGCACCAAAGAAATTTATATTTCCTTCAGCATTTATATTCTGTTAAAAACTAAGAACCTGATAAACTTTTGACTTGACTGTTTGACAATATCAGTTCTCACTAGAATGAGGGTTCTAGGAGGAAAACTTTCTGGATTTCTCCCTGTCAACAAGGTACAACATCTGATGAGTTGGAATAAGCAGAAAGTTGTATAAAAAGTTACTTGGTTCATTTTAAGTCCACAATTGGCAAGTCTTACAACTTTTCCAGTCTAAAGCAAAGTGAATTTAACAACAAAAAATTTTTTAAAAAAATTGATATCAGTTTGATAACATGTCCAGAAAGTCTGAGTCAGCTCTAACAATCAGAATCTCATTTAGTTATTCTAAAGAAAATTAAATTGATAGCTTCCCAATACAAATAAACAAATAAGACATATAATAATTTTGATTTTTTCCAAAATTACTTTATATAATTTAATGACAGTACAAATGCTATGAAATTCTTTTATTTGCTCATTGAATTAAACTGTTAAGGAAATAGGCTCTGATAAGAACTAGAATTTTAAAAATGGTATGCCATAGTCTCTGCCAAAAAAGATATGACAATATTGAGAAGGATACTTATGAAGTATATGAAAATTAAAATATAATATTAAAGCAACTTTAATAAAATAATGCCTACATTACAATAAAAATGCTTGAAGTCGGCTTTGCATAATTATCAGACATTCATTACAAGATAAGGTGAAAGGAATTTCTTGCAAAGGGAAAAAATATAGATATTATAGTATTTCAGAAAACCATATAGCTTGATAGACTGGACCAAAAACTGTGGTACAGGGACATGTAAAAAAGTACAGTTAGATGTTTAGATTGATTATGAAGACCTTGCCTAACATTATAGAAATCAGCATACTTTATCCTATGTATTTGTACTGAGCTTTGGAACTGTTACTCTTAGCTTCTACAAAGAACATAAAGGTTGAAGTTGTAAAGACTAAAGGCACAAAGCGCAATTAGATAGTAAGGCTTCAAAGAAGATAATGACAGTGGCTGTGAATAAAAGAGACAGGGGAACTACTTTGGATGGATGTGTATTACAGTCTTTCAGTAGTTAACTACCAGAATCAATAACTTACTTAGGAGCATAAATTCTTCTAGGATTTTTTTCCTTTTTTCTCTTAATATGAAATATGGAAGCAATTGCTTATAAAGGGATTAATAAATTCCCTTTATTTTGTTTCATGAAAGAAGTGAGACCAATTCCTGCCTGAGAACATGATATAAAACAGAATAATATCTGTTTCTTCTTTGTTCACAGAAAACAGGACAATTGCTGACAAAGTAATGCCTTCAATCATCTGAAATAAAACCGTTTAGATTCAGGTTTCACATATGACTCATTTTTCCTTTGCTATTCAGTGAAATTGTATAATGATATAAATTTAATTCTGTACACCTCAGCAAGATATTCTAGCATTTAGAAGGGAATGTGGAAGTCATATTTAAAATTATGATTTTAGATATTTGTAGCTACTTTCTTCCTTCAACTGGATTCTTAAGAATGTATATGGCACCACAATGGCACTACTTTGTAGGCTGGAAACATAGACATGAATAAAACTGACCAAACTCTGGTCACTATGGAGCTTCTTTTCTACTGAGAAGAGAAAAAAAAAAAAACAACCCAAAAAAACACAGAGTGAAAGACTTTATTATGTTGAATGCTGATGAAGAGAACTAAGACCTAAATGAAGAACAGGATGTGCTAAACTGAGATTTCAGGTTGTAAACATAGAGGACATGGAAAAGCTTAGTGAGATGGTGGCATTTGAGTACAGGTCTAACAGATGCAAGGAAGTCATTCATGCTAATATTTGGGTATGGAACACTCCAGTTAGAAGAATTAAAGGCAACACACCTGAGACAAAAATCATTCCTGGTGAGTCTGAGAAATAAGGAGGAGATAATATGGCTGAAGCAAAGTGAAGAAGAGGGAGGTAGGGGGTTAAATAAAAGGTATTGGGAGATTGGGTCATGTAAGCCCTGTAGGCAATTATAAGGTCTATGCTTTTTCTTTTGAGTGAAACATGAAGCCCTTGTATGGTTTTGATGATTGGCATGATTACATATACATAAAGTGAGAATAAATTATTGGGAACTGGTGATAAGCTGGAAAGTCAAAGCAATTATTCAGGTGAGAGATGCCATATTGTACTCGGTTCACAGCTATTGAGCTGATAGAAGAATATCAATACCTAAACCAATTTGTTTAAAAGTGAGAAGGCCTACTCTCTGGGTGATCACAAATATGGAATTTTTTGAACACTCCTCCCCATAATTGTCTTATAATAGTACCAATATAATATATTTCCATGGTTCTGTTATTTAGTTATGAGAGAATATGACTTTGATATGGGCACTGGTCCATGAAAAATCATGTATTTGTACTGAGCACCTGTTAAACATCATAGGCTTAACTTCATACAAAACAATATCTTTTCTGGAAAGACATGCACTGTGATAAGGCCATCCCATGCACATGGCTAAGTCCTTTTATGTAATTAAACTCTGACTGTAACCATTAAATAGTGGGTTTGTTTCTGATGTTCTGTATCTGCAAGTTTGTTAATTAAAATTTGGGTGTCATTTCCCAGAGATTTATTTTCCCATAGGGAGCTATTCATTAGATATGTCTGGCCTAATTATTATTAGCTCAATTATTATATCTTGAGGATAATCAATTTACCAAGAAATGAAACATTTGCATCACAAGGTGAGCAAATAATGAAGATACTTGCAGGTCATAAGCAAGTTTGAAATTCACTTTCTATTTTTCATCTCACAAGTTGTGATAATCAACATGAGAGATTTCTTAGGATATTCCAATAAACTACTCCACTTAACTATGCCTAATTAGAGTTTAATGTTAATTTATGTGTTTTCTCATTATCATAGATGAAAAATAATTTAGTAGATTCACTTTGTCCCAAAGGGAAGTATGTCTCCCTAATCTCACGCGTGCTACTATTGCTTTGTCAAATTTTGGGGTATATATCCTACTTACTTTCTGGTCACCACCCATTTCATCACTAGCCCATAGAAATCTTTGAAAATGTTCTTGTATCCCAACATCAATATGTCCCAAGCTGTTTCATTTTATTTGTTCATGCTGCTTTCCATGAAGCCCTGGACACTAGTGCGATACTATTGTCAGACTACATCGCACCTATTAGTAAGTATGGTAAACCTTGATAAAGTTTATTTTGTTTCAGAATTCATGAATATGTATTAAATTTAGAACTAATATTCCTAAAATATTTTTTTACTCTAATATTAGACATTCTCAGGTCAATTTGCATTAGCTTTCTTATGAGGACTTTCAGTGTTTTCTTTTGTTTCATATGTAGTTTATTTGTATATATTTGGTATTGTCAAAACAAACTCTGCTCTGAATTGGTGCCCAAAGTTTCAGAACCATCAATATTTAAATAACATATCATGTCTACACATCCAACATACTTACGAACTTCATTTCAGACCTGTTTATTTATTTCCATGATTAACAAATACTTTCATAGCTTCTAAGATTTTTCTTTTTAAGTGTATATTCATGGAAAAGTTAAAACATGTTTGTAAGTAGAGAGAACACTATAATGAACTATCGTTTATTCACTACTTAGCTTTAACCAGCATCGACATTTAGTTTGGTTTAATCTATAAGCATATTTCCTCTCCATATTCCTATGTATTATTTTGATTATATCCTCCATTGTATTATTTTAAGTATTTCAGTATATAACCCTTTAAATATTTTTTAAAACCAACCATAATAAATTATAAGTAAAAATCAATAATTTCTTTATATAAGAAAAGAGCTGTGCTCATATTTTCCCATTCCCCATTATCAAGAGTTGGCTTGTTAAAACAGATTCACAGCAATCATAGATTTTACTCAATGCCAGACTTTACTAATAATTGAAGTGATGAAAGTAAAAACTGACACAGAGATAACATTTCCATTTCTTGAAGGGAGTGACATTCATGTGTAACTTCTTAATTGTCCCCTCCCCATCAATACACACATTTTAGTTCAGGGGTATAAGATTATAAATTGTACTAACCACATGTGTATTCAGCATAAGGAGAGAGAGAGAGAGAGAGAGAGAGAGATTTAGGCTGGTTACTTCTTAGATATTACTCAGGGGTTATAGGTCAATTACCCAGGGGTAAAGAGATTAAAGAAATTATATGACTAGCTTTATCTCTCTAAGCAGCTATTTTATACACACACACACGCGCGCAAGCACACAATTCTATGTATATACAAAATTCCATGTATATACACACAAACTAGTTATATCCTGAAAAAATAGGGAGTTTTGGTGAAACCAGCATTTTCCAAAGAGATAAATCAGTGTTATAAGCTACTCTTAATTGTTTTTTTCTGTTCATATATGTCATTACACATATTTCCAAATAAAATCCAAATATTGGAATTGGTGGATTATTTCCTTAAGCCATATAAAAGGTATTGATATCTGTTCCCTTTCTCTAATTTTTCTCTTCCTGTAGTTGTAGGAGAGCAGGTATTTGCTAACCCAAAGCATGTCTCTTTGGCATGAGGATTATTTTAGGCTGGTTACTTTTAAGTATAAAAAAGGCTCAGGGAGAGCTTTTTACCTCCCCATCAACTGCCTAAAATAATTCAGATAAAGGGCCTGGTCCAGGAAGACCGCTCTATTACCCCGTATATATTTACAAAGAATATGGGCTAGGTGTGGCGGGTGAACTGGGGCAGGGCTTGGAGACCAAAGCCCTCTCTGCACCCCTTGCCTCTGCATGGCACAGAAAACACTTAGTTATTTAACCCCATGTAAATAGCCTTTCTTCCCTTTGAAGCCCAGACTCCTGTTTCTTCTTAGATCAGAATGGTTTCCAAGCCTCTTCGAGCATCCATTCTCTCACACATTATTAAAAAATTCTGTGATGCTAAAATAGACACTTTTTGTTGTTTACCTCTTTAGCCATGATTCATTCTCAAATAATTTTTATCTACCTTCCTCAAGACTTAATAATATTACTTATTGTGCAGACATATTAATTACAGAACAAGTTTTAGTGGTTTTCTAATGTGATAGTAGATCCTTATAAAGCAATTCTGGAATAGTTATTAGTATATTCAGTTATCAACCACTTTTTCCCTGCAAATATTTTTGAATTGCATGTGGTATGTGAATGTATCATAAGATAAGTATTTCATATATTTAAAATATTTTAGAATACTTTTTAAGTAACACACATACATAGAATGTGTACACATCATGTGTTTAGAGTTTGATTCATTATTTCATAGTGAATATACTCCTGTAAATATAAACAAGGTCAGTAAATAACAATACTTATATACTTTCCCCTCTTTCCTTCTTGAAATTCACTTCAGATTTAGCACTATAAATTAAGGTTGTTTCTGGACATTTTATAAATTGAATAATAAATGTGATTTTTTGTTTATGGCTTTGGTTTATTATTTTCACTGCATTTTGTTATTCCATTTCATGAATTACTTTAAACAATCTAATGTGCTGTTGGTCGATAGGTGGTTTACAATTAGACCTATTATGAATAGTGACTGTTGCTGCAAATGTACTCATATTCATCTCTTGGAGCATGTGAACATGGCTTTTTGACAGACACATTCTTGGGAACAGAATTGCTGAATACGTTTGACTTCAGTAGATGACGCCAAACATGTTTCAAAATAAGTTGTAACAATTACACTCTCTTTAACAATGTATGAGAGTTCTATTTTTTGTTTTTGTATTATGCCGAACTTTTGTATTGTCTTTTAAAAATTCTTTTTGCATTTTTAAGTTTAGCCTCTCTGGAGAATGGGTAGTTAATGGTATCTACTTGTGTATTTAATTTTTATTTTCCTGGAGTATTTTTAAATTTTGTTTTTATACATATGGTAACCATGTTGATACTTTTATTGTGAAGTTCCTGCTTACTGCTCTTATCTATCTCATATTTGCATCTTCAATCCATCTGGAATTGATTTGTACTTATTATGTGAAGTATGAGTCAAGACCCAAAGTTTTCCACATCGATATTCATTTACCCAGCACCTTTCACTGGAAACACTGTTCATTTCTTCATTGGAACGTAATAATACCATCTTTGTCCTAAACTGAATGCTTGTTCTGGACTTCCCATTCTTTTCTATTTTTCTATTTGTGCCAATGGACACCTTATTTTAATTATTTTGAGTATCTGGTAAGGAATGTCGTCCCCTGCTTGTTGAGGGCAAGGATGATTTACTTTTGCTTCTACCAGGTAGCTTAGAAACATTATTGATCCAATTTCATCTTAATTCGATCTAGAGATGAAGTAATTCAGAGCTGAGACTTATCTTCAGTGTCTAAGGGTTTTACAATCATTTTTCTGAAATTAAATTTTGGGTCTTCTTGGAGCCCTGATTTTATCTAAAATGTATCTCAACTTCTCAGCTTTTCTGCCACTTCTCAAATAATCATAAGATAACAGGGATAAAACAATGTAAATGCCTGAAAGGCATCTCTGATTATGGGATACATGGGTATAAGTTCTACAGGGTCTCATTTTAATGGCATTACTGCTGTTTTGAAAATAGACAGATGTGCTGTAAGAGTGGACATTTATTCAAGTACCTACATACAATATGACTCTATGGACTATTGTACTGATAGAGGTACTGAAAAATATTCAAAGTTATCATGTATTTAAAGATAGAGCTACCAGAGATTACTGATTGAATGAAGAATGGGAGAGGATGAAAGGATTCTGAGTGTCTGGGAGGAGCAAACAATCAAAATTGGGTAAACAGCGGGAAAAGCAGATGGGGTGGGGCTGACGTCGGGCATCAGGAGCTCAAGTTTAAACATGTGAAGTTTGAGGATTTTATGAAATGACAAATGTTGAAGTGGCAATTGCATATAGTAGTCTTTATTCTGGGAAGTTAAATTTGAGTGGTCATATTTACAGCCATATGGCTTGATGATATTGCCAAGGGAGTGAATGTTGACTGAAAAGAGGCAAGATGTCTAAGGAATGGTTCCTGGGCATGTATTAAGGAGAAGGGGAGATGAGAAAGAATTTAGGGAATGAAATTTTAAAAAGAGTTCTCTGTGAGGTAGGAAGAAAATCAAATGCGCATGATATCTTTATTTAATAAAAATAAAGATTTTGGTTTTTTAAACAATAATTATTGAGTTTTCTCAGATGTTGTAAATGGATCCAATAAAAATGAAACCTAAAATGCTCATTAGGTAATAAATGTGAAGGTGGCTGGAGACCTTGATAAGAAAAGTATGGAAGAGACAGTGGGGAAAAATGCCTAATTTAGTGGGGCTAAAAGAAAGTAAGAGGAATAGAAATATGACTATAGGCAACTGTTTCTGAGTTAGTGTGTCTTTTCTTTTTTTATATGTCTGTTTCCTATGGTCTGCCAAGAGTAAGATGCGATATTGTTTTAAGTTCTATTCCACTCTCTTTGGGAAAGTGAATAACCATAAAGTAAACTTTATCAAAAGGAACAAAAATTACAAAACTCTGAAGATAATTTAATGTTCCAGCAAGTGATTTTTCTTTATTTCTTTGTCTTCAATTTAAAAATGTGTCATTGGAGAGTAACTTGAAAGGTCAAAATTTGCACATGTTGTGGTTTCCAGGTGATACAGACTGAAAAGGTTTTAAATCATTAACTGTGAATATATGCATGAATTTCTGGGGGAAGACAAAGATATTGCATTAGAAACTGATATTAGCTATGGTGAAAGCCCAAGTTAACAGTTTCTTATAGTATAGAAAATTGTGTAAGTCAATAGTGCAATAATGTTAGTATAATGAGTCATATAATTGATAGCTTTTAAACTTTCAAAGTTAAGTATTGTGTCAAAAAAGAAATATAATCATAAGTGCCTTGTAAAATGCAAAAGTGATAGATATATCCTTTGTTAATCTTGTGGCTGGGTTTTCAACTTACTGCAATTATTTAATGAACTTTACCAATTGAAAGTTAGTTATGAAAACAGAAGAGGATGGTATATTTTAGATTATATATGTTTGGGAAATAAAATTTTATGTAAACTTATTTAGCACTCTTGAAAATTATAATAACTTACCTTAATAAAAAAAAGTTTGAAGCATAAGAAAGCATAATGAGAAAATGTTACTTGGCCAGTGACACCGCATTATCTTATTACCCATCACTGGATACAGAGTAATATTGTACCATTCCAATGTGACAATAATTTTGTGTTGTTTTTATAATATTAACTTCTGAGTTAACATGGCTTTTCTGTGTTTTTCATCTTTAGAATTGGGGATAGAAGAATTTCCAAAGCAAGTGTGACTTGGAGCATATCTTTTTGCAAACATCTATTGAGAGAATTTAACTTGGATCTAAATGAGCTTTTTGTAAGCACTGATATGAGTTTTGATCTAAAAATGCCTATTCAGGGTATAGTATTATGTCTCATCGTTTGTTGTAAATATTCAAATTAAGGGCTGATGTTGGTGTTTGATAAGTCCAGGCCTTATAAGATACTATAGTCACGTATGCTAGAGATCTTGCTTGGCATATTTGCTAATCATTATCAAAACCCTGTGCAGGGTAAGCATTGTTTTGTTTGGCTATTTGGTCTTTGTAATGACACAAACACAATACAAGAAAATGTATTTCTGATTCTTAGTCAGTGTGTAGCATGCTCTTTTAGTCAGATATTTTATCCTTTTATGTGAGTTATCACTGAATTGCATTTTGACCTTCAGATCCATTTTTTTTCAATTATTTCCAACATTCCAGGAAAGCCATGATTCTCCATGTCATTTTGACACTGTTTATTAACTTATTAACCACATTGCATTACTATTCTAACATGGTTGATAAGGTGATAAATATAGTTTAATCAGTTGTCATTTTGCAATTATAGAAACATGTCAAATATTTTAGATTTCATCAAAAACAAGATAGGTTATTTTAAAATAAAACCTAGACAACATATTTTGGAACTATCCAAATTGGACCCCTGAGCAGACCTGCTTTCCTATAAATCATATTCAAAGGCAAGACCCCTATTTCCCCTAACCCCATCATTGAAGCTGAATGTCTTCTTGCCTATTACAATGGCATCATTTTCTAGTTATTCTCAGATTTCACGGATACTACTTTCAGGGTATCTGACAACCATGGGAGAGTGACTACTTTAGAATCAAGGGATCTTTCCTTTTAGTTCACTGATTCTAGGGGCTCTGTAACACCCTCTCTAGTAATATGCAGTGGCGGAGATAAATATCATCAAGACAACATTCCTGTTCATATTTCCATAGCTAAACCCTTCAGGTTCTCATTTTAATCTTTTTAGAGCATACATTTCTGTTCATAGCTCTGTTCCTAGAATCTAAAAGAGCATGGTAGAGAGAAGATTCAATACACATCAATTGAATGAATAGATAAATATTTAATGAGGTATTCAAACCACTTCACGGGGGTGAGACATATCTACCTAAATTTGAAATCTACCATGTTAAACTACTCAACTGGGATAGGGATTATGAGGTAGGACATATTAAGCAGTAGGAAAATTAGGCATTATGTAGGTCGTTAATCTCTGATAAATGTTATTTGATATCGCTCCCATATTGTTATAACAAAAAGCAAAGCAGTGGCCCAGGATTTTGCTGGATATGGTGCACACTCCTGAATTGCTATTTAGACTCCCTTTGCTATCAAGGAATGTCAGTTCAGTTCCAAAAAAATAAAAGCTGTGTACTGCTTTCAACAACCAGATCTTTCAGAGGATTTTGAAAATGCCCTTCTCTGATCACATTTATTTCCCAAATTTCATTAATGGCAGCCACTACTTATAGTCTTTTTTCCCCATAACTACCTCTCTCACACCACACCCACTTGCAAAATAATAGGTCACATTTACATTGCAATAAACTTTATAAGTAGTACCATAGGAAGTTTTTTCTATTGTTTTCTTACTGGTATATCAATTATGATTATTTCCAACATGGTCTGAAAAAAATTATTTTCTCCTCAGTTTTATGTTACAGTACCATCATCTTGGTCATATAAAGGAGCAGTACCCAACTTTTTTTGGCACCAGGGTCTGGTTTCATGCAGGACAATTTTTCCATGGACTGAGGTTGCGGGGGATGGTTTCTGGATGATTCAATCACATTACAGCACTGCACTCAAGCTCACCTCCTGCTGGGCAGCCCAGTTCTTAACAGTCCCAGAAGGGCACCAGCAGGGGAACCCTGATATAAATGGTACAGTTTTAAAGGGCATAATGATTTGAATATGAAAAACTATATAGCAATAAGCTTTAGTCCAGTATTTTCCCATGCCATTTATTGTTTCTTTCACAAATCTGTGTAATTCATACACATGTGAATTAAAAGCTTTTGCACAAGTTATAATCCCAGTTATAATCACAAGTTATAATCATCACATCAGGGACTACTATTAGCTGAAGTTGTATGACTTTGCCAAGAGCGCAGAGACAAAAATTTTTTATGACAACTAATTGGTTATCCTTATGATAAAATGAACTTGAGTCATTTTATTTTCTGTCAGCTCTATCGCCACCAGTTAGAATAACTTCCAGAGGTATGAAATTGCTTCTCCATGAATGTCAGTGGAGAAGCCAATAACATTAATACCCTTTTTAATGTTTATAGGCAAAATGAACTTTCACTCAATTCATTAGGCCATCATCAATACCTTAGATATGAATAATTCTACCAAAGTAATAAAATAACTATTTTCATCCTCTCTTTTCTTTTTCCTCCCTTTTTTGTTATTTTATGTGGAAAGTAAAATGGTCTTCAAAACAGAAACTTCGGCTACGAGTTATGTAAATTTTACATAAATATTAACCCATTAATAGTTTTCTACTTATGCAAGATGCTTATTCAAAAATCATGGGAATAATTTACCACATTGATCTATGGCTAACCCCCTGTGAATTTAATCATCCTATAAATTTCACATGTGCCCAATTATCTCCCCACAACAATATTAGTCTACATTGAGACATTCAATTCAAAAACATTCCCAGGGGACTGTATAGTTTCTGATTGCAACAGAAAGAAACTTAAAAAAAGAATATTTGGAGCAACAAGGAATACCTGGATATGAAAACTCTTCTGCTTTTTATTATTATCATCATTACAGTTATATACAGATCAAAATTAAAAATATAATAAGGATTTCAGAAATAGATAGCAATAAAAGAGGGGAAAGATTCTAAAGACCATTTACTCCTATTAAAGAAAGTTACAAGTGTTTCAGTCAAATTGCAAATCACAAAACAAGTGTAGTCTCAGCTCTTGCTTTGGAAAAGGAACCTCTTAAAAAAAAAGAAGGAAAACAAAAAAGAAACCAGCCCCAATTAATTTCAGGCACTAATAGAAACTGAGAGGATAAAAAAGAAGTAAGTACTGACTGTAATTCACAAACATTCTTCCTGGTTACTTAGAGGGGTATAAGACTGAGAAACGTGTGGTTGTTCTGGGGGTGGTGGGGAGTCAGAGGGAACACCCCTGAGATAAACAACAGTGTCAATCAAGTAACAACTTTGAAGTTCTCACTTGTCTTATTCCATCTTTAGACAGATCAAAACCTTTGGATAGGTGTCATGGATAAATGTTAAACAGCATTTTCTCATTGTGAAAATTTGAGTTTTATAGTTGAATATTTTTATACTGAAGGAGAATGAACTTCTTGGTCATTAGAGACATTTCTAGGTGATTCTGTGAGCTGATATCTGGCACATGATAGGTTTTTAAAAGTGTAATTTTGTTGAAATAACTACATTGATGATATGGTTATAAAGGAGATGAAAATATTCCAAACCCAAATATGCCATTCTGCCTGGATTAGGATTAATGGGAGTTTAAGACAATTGAGAATCAACAAGTGTAGAAAGAGACTTTCTCTAAACTCTCCTTATCAGCCAAAAAACATATCCTCTAAAAATTCAGTTGTCATATATCCCCTCCATGGGAATTGTATCAACCAGGGAAGACGAACTCCTAATGAAGGAAAGGAGATTTAAAAAAACGGCCCTGGCTGGTGTAGCTCAATGGATTGAGTGTTGTCCTGCAAACCAAAGTTTTTCCGGTTCAATTCCCCAGTCAGGGCACATGCTTGGGTTGCAGGCCAAGTCCCCAGTAGGGGGCGTGTGAGAGGCAACCACACATAGATGTGTCTCTCCCTCTTTCTTCCTCCCCTCCCTTCTGTCTAAAATAAAATAAAATAAATAAAATCTTAAAAAGACAAACTTGTACCAAGGCAGACATTGTCACAAACACCATATCTCCCATCTATTTTCCTAAAAGTCCCATTTATCTTTCTTAAAAATTATTTGCTCTCCCACAGATATCCTTTTTCCCAGTACCTTTCCCCCATTAAAAATCAATACATTTGTGTTTATTTCTCCTGTTAATTTTTCTGTTGTTAGTTTAATTCACAGGCCCCCCAGCTATTAAACCTAAGATCGAGGAAAAGTTTGTCCACTTCTAGGTTAAGAGCTCTAAAAATTGGTTTAAAAATATGAGTAAACAGTTTACGCCAGTAAGCGATAAACCACTTGTATGAAAGCTTTGCATATAAATTTTGTTTGCATTTGTATTTTCTTTTCTGAATAATTCTGCAAAAATAACTACAGACAGCACATCTCGCATTACTTCTGCTTTATGGAATAGTGGTTTCCAAGTGTAATCTAATTATTCATCTTAATGACTTCAAATTTCTGTACACCTTTCACAAAATAGGAATTTTAATTATAGTAGTATTTATGGAAATTTAGTTTTATCAGGCTTATGCTAAATGATTTCTTTAATTATGTTTGAGTTAACCACATGCTCAACTCCACAAGTAACACACTAATTTCACGACAATATTGTTTGTTCCAGAGGCTTATGAGAAATAAACAAGAGGGGCAGCTTCGAAGGAAGAAGGAGGCTATCTAGCTAAACTTCTATTAGCACTAAACATAGCCAATGCCAGTGAGTCCTTGAAGTAATTTAGTCCATTTTCACGAGTGAGTATTAACACCCTGAATACAACTGTAAACAATTCAGCTGAGCTTTTCAAATCTGAATTTGCCTGTGTCTGTTCTAAATTCCAAAATATCTCTTGCCTACAGTACTTTTTCTTTTACTTTATATTCAATTATTTTTTAAAAATTATAATGAAAGATATGAAATTCCCCTTTTAAGTTCTGTGAATAAGATGAAACAACTTATGAGTGTTCATGTAAGTAATACGTAGTATAATATATATTATCACTGTCAAAACACTGGCTTTGAGAACACTTACATATGAGAAGCTTTTTTATTTACACCATATGTCATCATGGACATACACCCTCGTCAGTCTGAGGCCACATTGTTTTCATCTATAAATGAACTCATCATCAAAGAGTAGAATTCCTTACACAATGTTGACCACCATGATTATTACCAAGAATAAATGCATTAGAAATAATAAATTCAATTCTTATGTATTTGTTTAACTCATGCATCATCATATATTTACATAATTATTATATCAGGTCTATAATCCATTACTTGAAAAACATTCTTTATATTTTGGAATTAAGGATTCCCACTTTGGTGACACCTCCAGAGGGTTTGAAAAAATACCCAGCGTCAATCACATCAGTATTTCTGAATTGAAACATATGACTCTTCATACTGAAGCAACAAATTGACTTACATCATTTTAGGTCATGATTTATATACAATGCATTTGCTACAAAGTTAAAAAAACTTTAATATTTGGGGTTTTTCTGGCTTTCATAATTATGAATAAGTATGGTATCTATGTAATTTATTTCAACATGGGATACTCTTGGGAGTAAAAATGTGCACCATTAATGCATATGCCAGGACCACAGTTGATGGCCAGCTGTCTCAGGCAAGCCACGATGAGTGGTCACATATAAAGCAGTGATGTGTCCTGACAAAGCACTATTCTTGGCATTTTTGGAAGTCATAATGCTAAATTACATTTATTTGTTTATTTAAATTATTTACTTTTCTGTCTACTTATCTATTTATACTACAACTGGGTTCCAAAATAACCTCTATTGTCTCACTTTGATCATCACTAGGAATAATAGCTTATCAATAAAACTTGATCCACAGGAGTTCAGTTCTTAAGTTTTCTAGGAGTGTATTCTAATCAACTGAGCTAACCAATGCAGTTCCAAATCACTTTACATTTTAAATTAACTTTGGACTCTGTTGATTTGAGTATTGTTTTTTAAATAAAAGTTTCCATTCTCTAAGAGACACTACCAAATATGTTTTCTTCCCCCACACCTAATTTTTAATTTTCTCAGTCAAGCCACTCAATTTGGCTCATATGACTCATGTCTCACTATACATTTGCAAATATGAAAAATTGACCTAAGTGGAGTCACTTGAAAACAGAACCAGAGTAGCCATTACGGAGCAACTGTTGCACGTTTTGCTCCTTGAACCTTTGGAAGATTTGGCTTTTAGATTGGGCCAAACACACCTTGCATTCTAAACAACTATTCAGAAAGCTAACAAGAAAGCAGACATCCTGCCCAAAGAACTGATGATCACGAACACTTCTCTCTGAGACAGGATCAATAAGCAGCCTTGTTTAGTTAAGGCAGAACTGAGCTTTTCAGTGCCAGGAGGAATCTCTTCATTCCATTTATGTAATTGTTCACTTCCTTTTTTAAAAAAATAAAAATATCATGCCATGACCATATAACTGAGGCACTACTTGGGTTTCTGTATGCATCTAGGCTACCCAAAATGCAATTCTTTGACACCAAGTAAATGTTTATGCTTCTCATTGCACCTTTTTTATTTTTAGGCTAACAGCACCATGTTTGATTGATTGCTGGGTATGATTCTATAAACGTTGAATGTAATATTTCATATGAATATTTTAAATTCATTCTACGACCATTAACTTTTGTCTTTTTATTAATCTCTTTTCAAATTAGTTCAATTCAGTGGGGAAATTTCAATATTTTAAAATATCAGATCGTTGATTAATATCATTTTTGTAGAGGTTAAAATTTCCATCTTAATGGTCTATGAAACAAAATTTTGAAACACCAATCTATCAGAAAAGACTTGCCAGGGGCAAGGATAATTTTTTAAACTCCTGTGCTGTGATTTTTTTTTAAAAACCTGGCCTCACTGGCCCTTGCTCCTTAAATTTTATATCTGAACATTTAGAGCTTTCTAAATTGTGCCCAATTCTTCCACAGCAGTGGAGTGGCATATTTAATGTATACCAGGTATCCTATAAAAACTATCTCAGAAGACAGGTTTTGTAGGGTTCATTTTCAGTTAGATGGGTCTAACTCGCTGTTTGAAACTGACAATTCTGTGCCAAATTTGGCATGCAGTTACAGTTGAACTCGTTCTAGCATTTTTCTGTGAGTATCTTAGACAGTGTAAAGCCCCAGGGTATTGAGCAGGATAGGAGCAATGTAAGGAAATTTGGCAAAACCTTGTAAGTCTTCATTGCCTAGCTACTCTAAGTATTACTCCAATTCTGCTATTTTTTTTGCCTTTTTTGTATCTGCATATTATTTTTCAACAGCAATAAGGAATAATATAGCAAAATGAGATCTTTACTTGTAGAATAAATATTATTAAAGATGTAAATCTTTCCATATATTTTCTCATTTTTTAAACATGTAAGATGAGCTCAGAAATGTGCATATACAATTTGGTGAATTTTTTAGCCTCTTGAATTTTACGTCACAGCAACAGAATTGTTTCATGTGAAAAAGAAAGGGAAGTTTTATCTCAGTTTGACTCCATGACTGACAACCTGAATCTCTATATAAGCCATTTGACATTCAGGCTTATTTGTTTAGTGTTGGCTGCAAAACCACGAAGCATTTGGTTATTCTCTGCAATCTCTTTGATTAAATGTCTTAATGCACTGGAAGAAAATTGTAATAGCTGTTAGTCCTCCATAAATATTTAGCTATTTTAAATTTAAAGAAAAAGACTGCTCATTATACATGCAAATTAATCATAAAATACTCAATAGGTTATAAAATTACACTAAAATATGAATATATAAAATATTATGAATCTTCATGGTTGAAGAGAAAGAGGGACAGAATCAGAGCGGATGGGAGATGCCAAAACATTTTAGAAAGCTAGAAAGCAAATAGATAACTGGTAACTGGCTTATTGTGGTGAAAATGCTTCAGCCTCATTGCCCACAGAAGGCAACAGCAAGGAGAAGAAAGCTGCTTCTTTCTGTAGAATCCCAGAAAAGCCCAGCAACAAGTAACACAAAAACCTTACAAGCTGAGGATAAAGTGTTCTTATGACATGGGCCATTGCATGGGATCTGTGAAAAAAGCTGCTAAAACACTAAATCTCCACCACCTCTCCTTCCAATTCATGGAGCTACTCCTTAAATACCATCCACCGAATCCTCCCAGAAAGTCAGAAAATTACTCCTTAAAAAGAATTGATCAAAATAAATTTAGAACACAGGGAAATCAGGATCAAAAGTAGAAGTGTTTACATGAGTGCCTTCACATCACACATGGTGAGATTATTCAGACTAATTTTATTCTTTAGAATATTAATCTAAAGCAAAAAAATGGATATTTTTCTGCATAAACCAATTGGAAGAGAATAATTAAGCACCCCCACCCCCTGAAAAGCGTAAGTAAATCAAACCTTGAAGGGCATAGCAGACATTATAGGATTTTCAAATGAAAGAGCTAGTCAGGGGGTTGTGAAACTTCTATAGTAGAGGGCCAGATATTTTAGGTTTTGAAGCCCAAAATGCAGAATAAAGGCTACTGTAGGGCTACTTATAAAACATGAGAGAAAAAAATATTTCCACAAAGTTTTAATGGATGAAAATCCAACCTGAAACATCTATAATTTTACTAACAAATGTCATCCCAATAAATTAAATAAAAATCCAATAATAATAATAATAATAAATACATACAAGGTGAGCAAAAGTAGGTTAGTATAATAAATACAATAATTGATAAATAATAATACAACAATAAACTGTGTTTTGTGTAGTCACAACTATACACCTCCTTTTGCCAAATCTTGTGTATGTGTAGTGTATACAGTGAGAAGTGAAGCAATTTAAAAATAGAGCTAGGGCAGCCATTGTGGAGGAATTGCCTTACATGTCTTACTCCTAAAACCTGTGAAAAGCTTGAACTGGGTAACATAACCTTTGGACTGAGGCAAATGAACAGTGTATTCAGAACAACAGGAAAGCAGACCTCCTGACCACAAAGGCTGATGACTGAACATGCTTTAGAATTCACACGACTATTCATAGGTCAAAACTAACTTAACTCATTTGCACCTATAAAAATTCCTACCTTGTTTATTAGTACCAGTAGAAGTTCTTTCCTTCGATATGTGTAATTATTTTTCTTCCTTCTCTCATAAAAACCTCTTGCCTTTACCCCATAATTAAAACACAGTTTGGGTTTTTGCATGAGTTAGTGCTCCTAAATAGCTATCTCAAATAAGTGCTTGTTTCCTCTCGCTTTGGCAATTATGTTTAGGTTAACAATGTTTTTTTGTAATACTTGTCTACTAATGAGAAGAATGGAATTCATTTGGGTGGGGGAGGAAATAGTTCCCTATCTTTCAAATGTATTGCAAAAAAAAAAGTTCATCTAATACTAATCTCTAATGCGATTTTATATACGTCATTCTTGAAAATGTTATTTTATACAGATACATATTGCCAATTAATGATACAATCTATAACCCTACGATCTTTATATTTTTATTTTGAAATAATTATACATTCACAAGAAATTGAAAAAGCAGTATAGAGAGTCTCTGTGTACCTTTCTTTCATATTCTTCCTATAATAACATTTACATAAATAAGTACAGTGTCAAAACCAGAAACTTGACATGGGTACATTGAACAGATATTCATATATCACCAGCATTACATGTGGTTATTTGTGTGTGCGTCCATCTGTGTTGTTCTATGCAATTTTATCATATGTGTAGACTTGTGTGACCACTTCCATAATCAAGAGATAGGACTTTTCCTTCACTTTCTAGTACCACCTATCTCCCTTCACCTCCCCTTGTCAATTCCTGCTAATTTCTAATCCATTTTCTATATCATTGAGTGTTGTCCTGTTAAGAATGTTACAAATATGGAACTGTAGATGAAAAAAAGGGCTCTTTGAAAAGTAACCTCCCAAGGTGATCTCATCATAAATTCCTAAATGGGCGGGTCAATGGAATATTATTCAGCCATGAGAAAGAAGGAAATCTTTTCATTTGTATCAACATGGATGGACTTCGAGGGCATCATTCTGATGCATGAAGTAAGTTCAGACAGAGGAAGACAAATATAGTCTAATCTCACTTGTATGTGAAACCTAACATGCTAACCCAGGGAAGCAGAGAGTAGAACAGTGGTTGTGAGGGAAAGGTGAAATGGATAGGAGTTGACTGTTAACAAATGTGGGCCTTCAGTTACAAAGGAAATAAGTTCCAGAGATGTAATGTACAGCATGGTGACGATCGTTAACCGCAGGTCAGGCTCATTGTTAACCGCAGGTCAGGCTCATACACTGTGGTGTGTGCTTACTGACCTTGATGAATACGGAGTGTAATAAACTGAGGAGATATGAAAAGAAAAGAAGAAGAAATAATTGTCTAAGTGACTCATAAACAGGGCTTTTGTGAAACCTCAAGAGCTGTATTTCTATTAAAGGAATTAAACCTTAAAAGTGCATCAACATTATAAAACATTTAAAACCTTTAAATAAATGTCTCAAGCTCGAAAAATTATTCTTATAAACAATTATGTAGAATCTATGGTTTTAACATGTCAATTTAATTTAAAATGCCTTATGTGTAAAATAAAAAAAAATTTTTGACCTTGTTTTCATGATAATGAGATTTTTTTCTAATCAGAGTATATAAATTGCATTGCAATCATTTCCCTGTTATTATAAACTTCTCTAGTCTCACCTTCCTTCTCTGCTTATAGAGTGTAAAATTGGATTTCCTAATATTAAAAATAAATTGTATTGACTTTATACAGTGAATATTAATCACTTGTGTGAAGCTTTTGGCATCCAAAATTTAAGATCAAGTGAAGTGACTTACACTGTCATGGAGTTATTAATTAGTACATTTGCTCACTCATTATTCACATGGCCCAAAGCAGTTTTGATTTCAACCCTTCTTCCATAGTTCAGTAGTTTGGCTAACTGGGGCATGAACTAACTCTTTACAGTGTTGTGCATCTGTTTCTAAAGCAAGACATTGGGTTGGCTTTAAGATAACTTTTCTAAAAATTCTCAAATCAAAGAACAAGGCTACATCTGCCTGATTATCATCTTGGCTCTTGTCCTTCAAGCAGTATTTAGAGCTATGTTTTAAAGTTTGGAGAATATGCTTTTATTTGGGTACATCTTTATGTCTCTATTTTTTCCCCATATATCAAATGTGGTGATGGAATTGGTGGTATTTAAGGTGTTTTGAACCTTCTATGTTTTGCACTTCCAGCAATCTCAACATATCTATTATTTTTACACTCCCATGTTAACCAACCTACAGGGGGTGGGGAGGAAGAACGAGAAAATGACATTCAGTATTGCTATGGAAACTCCAAGTCTTTTCATTTTACTCACAATGAAATCTTATGCTAAATTTAGCAAAAAGGAAAAAGGACTGGTGGGCATGGACAACAGTGTGATGATTGCTGGGGGGAGGGTCGGTATAAGGGGACTAAATGGCAATGGAAAAAATACAATAAAGATTAAATTAATAATATTAACAAACAGAAGAGCTGTTACATTTATATTTCTTCTAGGTTTCTTAAGCTTACTCATGCTTTGAAAATGGTGTTACTAAATAATCAATGTCCAAAATACAATCAAGAGAAGGGATAAAAACATCAAAGGAAATAAAAGCATCTATCAGTTAGTGATTACATATCATGAACTGGTTTTTATCTATTGAACAGATTATTATCATTCTGCAGAAAAACAGGATGGGTTTGCAACGGGACCTTAATGAATGAGAGTAATTTAGTGATTTGAATGCTTTAGTTTTTGTCTCCATCTAAGAACTGAGAAAATAGAAGGACAGTTTATATTGTAAATTATCTGAAAATGTCTTTGTTGTTAGTCATCACAGGTTCTGTTGGATGAAAAGAGAATACTTTGTTGTAGTGCAGTTTGCAATTACTGCTTTCTTACTTCCAAGAGCTGATGAAAATCCAGATCTAAAACATTATAGCAAAAACATAAAAGTATTGTGTGTGGGAGGCTTACAGAGTCAAAAGAAATATTAAAGAATAATGTAATTCCTTTCAGAGCCTACTCCTTTTAGGGTTAATCATTATTCCAATTCTAGTCATTTTCCAGAAAAGAAAAATTAACCTGTGTTTTCTATGAGGAGCAAAGGAAAAAACAAAACAAAACAAAACATTGTGACATGAAATGGGTTTTAAAATATATTCATTGCAACATTTGGCTTGAAATATCCTTTCCTATTTTCTCTAAGCTTTTAGCATATTTTTACATATAATTTATGAGGACTGATTAATGATCTAGGCTTCACCAGAAACATTAATAACTGCTTTTCTCTCCATATCTGGCATCAACAGATTAGTAGACAAACACTGATCAATTTTTTTTTTAAGATTTTTATTTTTAGAATGGGGGGAATGGAGGGAGAGAGGGTGAGAAACATCAATGTGTGGTTGCCTCTCACACGCCCCCTAGTGGGGAACTGGTCAGCAACCCAGGCACGTGCCCTGAGTGGGAATAAAATCGGTGACCCATTGGTTCACAGGCTGGCACTCAACCCACTGAGCCACACCAGCCGAGGCCAAACGTTGATAAATTAATGGCACTGTATGTACTTTAGGGAATGGATTCTTTAACCTTTGTTGTATCTTAGAATTACGTAAATAGATTAAAAATAAAATAATGATTTCAGCTGTCTAACCAAAGTCAATCGGGAGTACCCTGAGTGGGGATTGGTGTTTCAGTTACAGAGCCTGGTTTCAGAACCACTAAACTGGGATAAAATTGAAAGCATTTTAACGTAGTTTAGATTATTTAACTAGTCTTTTTTAATGAATAAGAGGATACAGTTAGACAAAACGTGATAATTGCTTAATCTTGGAATTACTATGATTTAAGAAAATATGTGTATGTGAAAAATACATGTTTCTCCAATTCTAATGCAAGACACTCTAAAAAGATACTATCAGTAATTTATATATTAAAATGTGTTTTTAATATTATTTTCTGATTAGTGAATTAAAGGTATTACACATAAAAGGTCAATTCCCAGAGGTAGATAAACTTATAAATTGTGATATTTTTATCAATTGCTACTTAAAATCCTATTAAATTAGATCCTTGTAGTCCTATTTCTTAGATCTCTAACAATTTTAAGAAAATTGTATAAAAAATAAAATGTTAGTTACATTAAAAAATAAAGCTTTGGGCCTTTTATTGATTTCTGGCTGCTATAAAAAATAGTAGACCATGGTTAGAAAATTTTTGGGCATTCGATAAAAAACACAGCCCTTGACTTCCGGAAATTGATCTCATGGTCACACCTGGACCTCAGCGTCATTACAGATTTTTCCCTCCCTGCAACTAGGCCGCCCTGTTCTCCTGTTGGAGATGAACAACTTCGCCAAGCACTGACTTCAGACAAGGGCACTACGTGACCCCACAAATTACCAAACATCTCCCTCTCTCACTAAGTGAATAACTGCGGTTTTTCTATTACAATTTGACCCTTCTAGTTTGTTTTGTGCTTATAGATAAGAAATACTGACTCCCTGTTGAGTACAGTCTAGTCAGCACAACTGTTAATTTTACTTGATTTACTAGTTATAAAATGGTACATCATTGCTGTTTTAACTATCATTGTATAAGTGACTTGTGGGATTGAATATTTTGCCATAGGTGCTAATTTTCTTTCCTATGCTATAGTCCTTTTTTACTTGTTTACTTTCCTAATATTAACCTTATATGTAATTTGTTTCTTTCTTTGATGCAAATACTCATTTAATTTTTGTGAGAAAAAAAGAAAGAATTATTGAGATACACAGTAATAGCCTTCCTCCAGCTTTCTGACAGTACTCAGGCCAGAGTAAAACTGCTTCCTTAAGCCCTTCCAAAAATTACCCAACAGAAGCCCAAATTTTTAATAGATTCCTGGAAATACTTGCTTACTAAGATGTCCCATGGTTCCCCAAGGTTTGGGTTTTCCCTCATTGAAGTGAGAAATTAACCCACCTTGTTTAACTACAGGCATGTGCCTGGTGGTCTTTGGCTGAAGAATAAGGACAAGTTTCTCCAGGTATAGACAGACTGTCTATACACTGGCCTCGGAAGATGGCATCATTTGATAAATTCATTTTTAATTCTGCAAACCCAGAAACCACAAAATTGCTCACTGAAATAATTCATTTTTCACTGGATGCATTCTCAACCAATTGACAATTTAGGACAGCTAAAGGTAGGGTGAAACATGGTACTTCCAAGCAAGTAAGTTTCCATGGAAACAATGCTACTAACTTTTATCTAGCAGGTGTTTTGATCAAGCATGAAATAGTACCCGGTGGAGCTGGTCATGGGCAAATAATGAATTAAACTTTTAATAACACCAATATAAAAATAGTCCAAACAGTAATAGTAAGTCCTTCAGATGGAGGACACTCTTCTTTAGATGCTGTTTGAAAAAGAACTGCCACTCATATGCTAAGACTTTTCTGTACCTAATCCTCTTTTTCTTTTTCATTGGCAAGCTTTTTTTCTTTAGATAGTAATATATTAGATTAAGTTAATTCATATATCACTATCTTAGTGCTATTCTACTTCTCTAAGAAGATTTACTTCTATCTTCTGAAAGTCATTATATACTGATTTCCAGATGTAATATCAGTAAGAACATTGTTTCTTTGAAGACACTTAATTTTTGCCACCTCTCCACTTTACCCCCTACAGTTAAAAAGAGTTTTGTGCATGTAATAATGAAGTATAACTTAGGTCTTTGATGTTGTTTTATTAGCCTGATATTTCATTTCATTTCATTCATAAATTTTCTCTTCTAGTGCCTATCTCAAGTATGTCAGAAGCTAGGATACACGATTAGTTCTTTCAGGTTTTTTAATCAGAAAATATATTACTAAATGTACATAAGAAAATAAGACATGTTTCTTATTTATCTTTCAATGCGTGCAGCTCTAATATCCATTACTTTTTGATCTACCTTTGATCACCTTTTATTTTTACAAATGAAAACTGGTATTTATTTATTTTTAAAAATTTAACCCTTATTATATTTTTCCCATTACCATTTAGTCTCTTTATAACCCCTCCCCCCAGCAATCACCACACTTTTGTCCATGTCCATGAGTCCCTTTTCCTTTTTTCTCAATCCTTCTACCCCCTAACCTTCCCCACCCCTAGCTGTCACATTTTATTCGCACGTCCATACAGAATAAGTCTCCCTCCTAAATGATTGCAAGAATAAAAATTAAAGAGTATACATATGATTGCAAGAACAAATTGAAGAGTACATATATGAAAATTCAAGCAGGTATGAATTTGGATTCTAATTTTAATACTTGGCATTTATTGTGTACAGGACAGGTATCCTCCAAACTCCAGTTTACTCATCTTTAGGCAAAGCAAATTAATTTATAAAGTGATTGTGAGGGTTAAGACATCTCTGTGCAAGAGAGAGAGGGAGAAGGAGAGAGAGAGAGAGAGAGAGAGAGAGAGAGAGAGAGAGAGAACCAACTCTAATAAATAAACCAGAATCTTCATAGTGCTAAGGAATAAGTATCTTCTCTAAAAAGGATATCATCTAGGCAACTCTATTGCACAGAAAGGTAGAGGATATCTATTTACAGTGTAAGGTCTGTCACAGGAAATAGTCTTTGTATACTGGAGCTCTCATTTATTTCCCCATCTTTCTTTCCAGATGGCCCTAAAAAAACTCTGTTGAAAGTGTATAAATGTGTAGACATTCTCTAAACTGTTATTATGTATGACACTTTGGAACATCATCCTAAATTTTCAAAATGTAATTTCTACTTTTCTAATATGTTGCTTTGTAATATGGGCACATGATCAAAAATTAAGAGAATATCTGTGACAATAATTTTGGCAAAAGAGCCAAGAGCCAGCTCAGTCTCAAGTCTTTTAACAACTAGGTGCTTTAACAATTTGTTCACAATTATTTATAATTAGCATAGTCAATGTTAGTCTGTAAATGATTTTATTGAAATAATTTTACAAGATCTTGTGTAGTTTGTTGCCCTTGAGTTTCAAAGAATTTAAAGCTTTTTCTCCGTAAATATTTTCCATTGGTTAGGCTAACATTAGCATATAATCTTGCCTGTTGGAATGAATATTTTTTCCTTTTACTTCTCTCCTTATTTTCTTCCACAACCAAACATAAAGGTAGAAGAAAAAAATATGGCACTTAGGTTGAAAATTATTCAATTTATATAAAAGTATGCTTAAATTGAACCTTTTATTCACCATCTTAATAAATCCGGTAAAGGTAATAACCTAAGCTGTCTGAACGATTGGGCTCCATGTAGTATTTCCAGTTAATGAGTTCAGCTGAATGAGTAATATCTTAAATATTCTAGTTCCATGGCCAATGATAACATCAAATTACATATGAATTAACTTTATTGTATATTTTAACATACAGTTCATCTTTAACGTTTGGCATTTTTAATTTAACCTCTTCATTCATTTCCTATTAAAATATTAGTAATCGTATTTTACTTCTCAAATCATTACATATTCATTTCTAAATTCATGAAGCTTAAAGCTCGTGGGTGGCGACTTTAAAAGGCAGAGGCAGGACGGGCTTGTGCAGGTCAGATACAGAGCCAAAGACTTGAAACTTTAAAGTGCTTACAAATAAAGTGTGGTTATTCAAATGGTTATGAAATCACAGAAAACTTATTTGCTTGTACTGTTTTAAGACACAAAGATTATGTAAGTTTCATTCTCTCTATTGAGACCTTAGAACATTATGTAATCCTGAAGATTTCCCCAGAAACTTTTATATTCTAGATTCTAGAACATTAAATATACTGCACTGTTTATACATACATATTATATGTATATGTCTGAAATATTGACATAAACAGGCTTAAATGCACTTACATGTGTACATACTACAGGGTTCATTAAAAGTTGCACACTGTATCTTACGGTTATCATAAACGTAATTTTTTTTACATTTAGCAGAAATTTAGGTATAGATACAAAGGTAAAAACATGGTAACTCAAATTACAATAATTTGTTTTTAATGATTTCAGTTTTCAGTGAAGAATCTGAAGCAAGATTCATCTCTACTAGGAATGAGTACTAATAATCTTAAAAATGTTATTATTAGATTAGAATTTACATTTCTATAGATATGGTAACAGTTCAGCTGCTGGTATTACATTTAGAGCAGACAAAAGTAAACATTAATTAGATTTCTAAAAAAGCAGATGAAAATATGTTATCATTTTTTGTAGTCTTAATTGTACTTTGATTCTAAACTTTATTAAGATATTTATAAAGTTCTGCTAATGTTATAGGAGATAATACCACTGAGATTAGTTTACCTACAACTTGTTCTTCTAGTACAAAAGACCTTACTGTTATGCCTGAATCAACTTCAACGAAACCAGTTCTATTTTATAACCCTATAAATCAACAACTCCTAATATGCTGTCACAGTTTTGGATACGATATTTAATCTATTTTCTAATAGAAAAAATTAATTTACAAATGAATAGCAGTGCATTATTTTAAAAAGGTTACTGAAACTTGAAATAAGACAGTTATGATCTTAATAATGGAAATGAGCTTAATGTGTATGCTTTTAAGGTGGCAGTAACTTTTTTAGATCACAGTCTGGATAACTGTCATGTCGATAATTAAGAGGGAAGGGAAGAAGAAGACAGCAAACTACTATCCACCAGGAGTAATTTATCACATTTCTTATTTATAGGGTAATTGATACCTCTGACAAAATTTTGAGGAAAAAACAAACTACGGCGTAATAAACAGTCTTATATTCTTAAAAATATCATATAACATACATTCATCCTTAGGATATAATACCTTTTTGTTTTTTTTACCACTGCAGTACAAGTTGATATCCAGATTTTATAACTTGAAATTAAGTATTCTTCTAAATCGCTTTCGTGGTAAAAAAAAACTTCCTCAGAGCATCCCATTGACACAACATTGCCTGAAACGCTATTGATGATTTCAGCGTATTTTGTGCCTTTACTGCTGCCAAAATGCACGTGGAAAACTGTTTAGACTCTGTCCGCATGTTAAACACACACACTTTTTATAGCTATCTTAAGTTAGGTCTCTTAACACATGCACGAAGTCCCAGGTGGGTCTTTTTTTCAGAAGTACTTTTGCCGTATTCTGTATGTTAACATGATTTGTAACATAACAACCGGGAACAATGCTTGCTGTTTGCATTTGCCGTGTTCGCTGCTGTGGACGCGTCATTCACAGCTTGCTGGGTTGGCTCCCATGGCTGAGGCCCTTCGTGGAGACCATTTTGTTCAGAACTTTATTACTTGATCACCATCAAAGTCTTTATGAACACAAATTCCTTATTAGCACAAAACACTAACACCAAATTGGGGAGAAATAATAAAGAGAAATATGAGGAAGAGAATAATCGGTGCTACAAAGATACCTTAAGCAAAATGGGATTAGCCAAATAAAGATCAAAAAGCTGTAAAACACTAACCCATATGTGCTTTATGGCACTCTCTTTTAAAAGAGAGATCATAACTATATGAGATACCTTGAGTCTAATAATTTATAATTATCTGGTCTGTCACCTGCGAATTACCTTTCAAAAGTAGAGGAGAAAAAAAGATTCTCTCAGGTAAACAAAAATTGGAATTTGTTGCTAGTAGACCTGCCTTGCCAAAAATGAAAAAGAAATCGTTCAATATAAAATATGGGAATATCAGGCAGAAGCTCATATGTGCACAGATATGAGAAAGCATCAAAGAAAGAACAAGAGAAGGTAAAATAAAAAGTTATTTTATTCTTAATTCATATAACATATAATGGTTTGTTCAAATACTCACATGGAGTAGTCACCAAGACAGACCTCACTGCAGTCCATGAAACACACATTAACAAATTTTAAAAACTAGAAATCATGTCCTGAATCTCTCATCCCACAATGAAATAGGATGTGGAGGAAAGGGAACACTTTTGCTCTGTTGTTGGGGATGCAGACCAGTGCAACCACTATGGAGATACCTCAAAAATTTAAAAATGGACCTGCCTTTTGACCCAGTGATCCTGTTTCGGGGAATATATCAAAAGAAATCCAAAACACTAATTCAAAAGAATATAAGCACCCTTGTGTTTACAATCAATTGTTATTTATAATTGCCAAGATACAAAATAGCCCAAGTATCCATCAGTAGATGAGTGGATAAAACAAGTTCGGGGAATTTACCCAATGGAATACTACTCTGCTTTAAAAAAAAAGAGGAAAAATTTACCCTTTGTGACAGCATGGATGGATCTGGTGAACATTATGCTAAGTGAAATAAGCCAGTCAGAGAAAGACAAATACCATTTGATTTTACTCATATGTGGAATCTAATGAGCAAACTGAACTAACAAGAAAAATAGAGACAGATTCATAGATAGAGAGTAGAATGACAGCTAAGCTGGATAATTAGGGGTTGGAGGGATTGAGCAAAAAGTAAAAAGGACTCATAGATATGGACAACAGTGTGGCGACTTTGGGGGTGCAGTGTAGAAGGGGATTAAATAGCAATGGAAAATAAAATAAAGGTTAAATTTAAGGAAGAAAATAAACAAAACCAAAAGATATTTCTTTGAAAAGACAAGTAAAATCAATAAGCTTCTAGCCAGGCTAACTAATACTAGGTTGGTGGTTCTTTCCTCTCAACACTGAATATAGTATTTCATTCCACTCTTCATGCTGGCATAGTTTCTGAGAAGTAGGGTGTGATATTTATCTTTGTTCTTATATAGGTTAGATGTTCTTTCAGGATTCTTTCTTTATCTTGATTTTGTGAATTTGGAAATGATATGTCTAGGTGTAGCATTTCTGGCATTTTTCCTGCTTGATGTGACTTCAGTATCCTGGGTCTGTAGTTTGGGGTTGACATTGATTTGGGGAAATTATGTCTTTATTGTTTCAAGGATTTCTTCTGTTCTTTCTCACTATCTTCTCTTTCTGGTATTCTTATTATGTGTATGTTACAACTTTTGTAGATATTTCACCGTACTTGGATTGTCTGCTATTTTTTCACTTTTTATTTTCTTTCCTTGTTTACTTTGAAGAGTTTACTGATATATTGTCTAGCTCAGATTCTTTCCTCATCAGTGTGGTGAACTAATGAGCCCATCGAAGACATTCTTTATTTCTGTCACAATGTTTTTTTTCTCTAGCATTTCCTTTGGGTTCTTTTTATGATTTCCATCTCTCTGCATATATTGTCCATCTATTCTTGTGTGTTGTTTACTTTATCTATTACGAAACTTAGTTCCTTCTTTTTAAAGTATTAGTATGAAATTGTTTTTAATAATCTTAAATTATTATTTTTATTTATTCATGACTCAAATGGCCATTTTACTTATTTATTCTTGCATATTATAAATTCAATAGGTATCTATTAAGTTCCTCCCCTTCTTTTAGATATAGTGTAGTATACAAAGGTAAAATTAAGATACACTCAGCAAGCTTGAATAGGTGATTATGACATAAATTTTATGAGACTAATAAAAACAAAATAGGAATATAAAGAAAATTAAATTTTCTGGAATGAATTATGTAAATAATTTAGAATGTCAAAGATATTTCTACATGAGAAAACTAGTAAACACAAATTTCCAAGCATTGAAATTTTCATTGTTCAGGAAACAATTACCAACTTTCTTTTGAGATGAAAATATTGCTGGGCACAGTAAAACAGACATTAGTTAGGTAGGCAGATATTACAATACCTTGAAGTTTTAATATTAAATGAAATAATTTATGATGGATATGGTAGTCAAGGAAGTACATATTGCCTTATAAAAATGCATAAGAAATTTTAGTTGGGAGTTAAAAAACTAGACTGAAAGGATGCCATCTTCAAGAATATCAGTTCAGGATTGAAAGCAAAGCTTATTTGGAGTAATTATGGACAATCAATTTTAGGAGCAGTGATAATAAATTATAAGGGGCAAGTATTTATGGTAATCTAAAGTACACATAAACTCACATATCAATACATTGAAAATAGTCGATGAACAATAACATATCAAATATTGTGCCTCAATCACTGACAAATATTTTATGAATATTCAATGATATTTTTACTCATAATTACTATAACTTCCGATGGAATAATACTGTTTTCTACTTCTCTTTTGTCAATTTATTTCTCTGTAAGATCTGGACAACTTATGTATCATTAATTATTGAGACAATGAATTCCATCTAAGATATAAGAGGAAAGTGAAGAAATGGCAACTGATATCTACTAAGTTTCTACTATGCATCAAGTACCTGGCCAAGTGCTGTAAACTCTCTTAGTTAAAAATCATATGAGGTAAGCATAATCATCCAGTTTATGTAAGTGGGGGAAGAGAAAGAAAGTCTTCTCTTAAAGGAAGTCTTAATAAAATATTTTATGACTCCAAGTCCAGGGTTTTTTGTTTTTGTTTTGTTTTGTTTTGTTTTTGCCATTGCACAGTCATAGTGTCTCTGCCTCTAATGCTCTATTTTAGCTCTTCAATGATTCATGCAAGAAGAATGTATATGTCAGTATAAGTAGCAAAAATTAATCAGAAAAAAATAAATTAAAGGATAAAAATCAAAGCTACTCATGGAAAACATGAAAAACTCCCCAAGAGGTTGTTTGCTGTCACTAGTGGAGAAACAACTCAATCATAGTCTTCTTTTAAATACAATTTACAGGTATTTGAAGTCACACAGTAAACACCTGTAACCTGCAACTTTATTTGGGTTATACAGCTGTGATATGTTGCCGACAAAGTGACAAAATTTCTTTTCCATATAATAACACTTTTAATAATTATCATTACTTGTATCCTCCAAAAAGGGCAATGTTATATAAGTTGAAAATTTAACAAAAGACACATGTAGAATTTACAGTATAAATAGGAACATTTCACCTTCAAGTCTCCAAGTGTATTTTTGCTTCAGCAGCTCAGAAGTTAGCTTGGAGAGTTAAAAAATGAAAATAAAATTGGTGTTTATTTGGCGAGCACAGAAGCTACTCTAGAGTTATGGAAATGATGTTGTTTGTGCTTGTTACAGCCCCAGAATAAAGACTCCTCTATGTTCTGGCTTATATAGACCCATTCTGATAGATGATTCAATCTTGTTTTACAATTTAAGACACCATGCAATGGTTTTACAAAAATAATATTTTTGCTGGAACATTGAGGGTGCTTGTACTCCAAGTGAGAAATTTGAGTTGAATGTTATGTTGTCCATCATCTTGCTTATTGAGGCATGGCCATGTCATTTGCACCCTGGAAAAGCAGTATTCTGGGGGCTTTTCTAAGGATGAGCTTCTCTACATCTTTCCTTCCCAAAACGGATTCGTTGTTACTTTTCAGATTCTAAAAGAAAAAGAAAAATCACCAGAAGTCTGAAAAAATCAGTGAGGGCAATGTATAATTTACTTTTAAAAATTACTTTCTTTTCTTTATTGTGAAATTTTATTTTTTTTTACATTTTTATTGAATGTATTCAGGTGACATTGGTTAATAAAATCACATAGGTTTTAAGGGTACAGTTCTGTAATACATCATGTGTATGTCGTATTGTGTGTTCACCACCTCAAGTCAAGTTGGCTTTTACGACCATTAAATCCTTCTTTAATCTCTTCCATCTCCCATCCCCTTCTTTCCCTCTGGTCATCCCCATACTGTTGTCTGTGTCTATGAGTTTTTCTTGTTTAATCCCTTCACCTTTTTTACCCAGGACCCCCTACTCCCTGCGCTTCTGACTGCTCTCAACCTGTTCTCTGTATTTATGAATGTGTTTCTATTTTCTTTATTTTGTTCATTAGATTCCATATATAAGTGAAATCTAAAAATTACTTTTTTAAAAAAGAAAAGTGGTGGAAAATCCTGCTTGATGTTTTTCTTTTGAAATTCTGAAACTTTCACACATTACCTTACAGAATAAATTAATTAAAGACATAGGGAAAGATTTCCTTTAATAGCAGGTTTTGCAAAATATCGACACGTATGGTGAAGTGATTATTCAAATCTATGAATGATGGGAAGTTTATTTACCTAACTTTTATTTTTAACTAAGACCAACTAAAGCCCTGATAAACTTTAATTTACTTAATACTATGAATAGAGGAAAATAATTGTAGGTTCTAACCAAGTGTGAAAACAAAGTAATAATAAATTTTTAAAAAAGCTTAAAATGACAAAAGTTTATATGTGAAAAAATATTTCAAAATTCCACATAATATAAATGCAAACACAATTAAAGTCAGTATGAAAAGTCACATATTTCTAAGGTATTTCAAAAATTCATCAATTAATTTTGAAAAATCTAAGTATAGGGTAAAAAAGGGTTTGAGCCAACAGTTTTTAAAAGTAGAGGTAAAATTAATTATCCATCCATCCACTCTTCCTCAATCAACCCATCTGCCCAGTATACTTTTACTGAGCTTGCAGAATGTTTCAGGCAATAAGCACAGAAACACTTTTACCCTCATTTATGATGAATGAACTAAAATTAAAAAAATAAAATAACATAACATATTGTAATACATTACTATAATAAATTGAAATTACAATAAAGTGATAAGGCTGAAACATGTAGCCAGATTTCAAACATGAGGGAAGGCACATGGACATTTTAATTAAATGTTCATTGAAAACTAAATCAATACAACCTTTCTTCAGAAAGTCATCATGTTTGATGTTACCTTAAAGAAGCAGGTATTCAGCCATATTTATAGAAGGTTTCCACAGCTCAACTTTACTTCTGCATTTTTGTCAGCTTTTCGAAGTTGTTTCTTGATATTGTTTTAATAATAAATGGCTTTATTGTTGAATAAAAAGCATTGGGCAAGAAACAAATTATCAGATTGAAACTATTCTAAGTAAATCTCTGACTAACCATCTCAGGATGGATCAGCTCAGTTGGAAAATGCTTGGTGGCTCTGTCTCATAAGATGTCTCAGGAAGGTGAGATATAATTCTAGGTCAAATAATATTGCTCTTGCTAGATTATGTTAGCTAACTAATAGGAAAAATTTCCCTATGATAATGCCACGATTACTGACATAAACACATGAATCAACATCTTTTATAAATAAATGGACTAACACATTATTTTTTGATTTGTTCAGCTTAGCTGCGGTCTGAACGTATTTACATAAAAATAAACGGAAATTCTAAAAAAGTCTATAGCCTTCTATTTATACCTTTATTGCAGGACAAATGATCATGTTTTGTATGTGTGCTTGTGTTTAATTAACACCCATTGTCTTAATTATGTGTATTAGTATATGAGAATATTAGCTGAAATTTCCTTCTTGCTGTGAAATATTATTTTTGAAAATTTCCAAGACAAATACTGTTCCCATATTAATTGAAGGGATATTAATTTTCTCTAGCACAATGATGTTCATATTTTAGAGCTGGTAAAAGTAATTTGTAAAGTAAAAGGGAGCTTATTTCAGATTGGCTCCAAGCAAAGAAACAAATTTGAAATACTTTAGGAAAACGATACTTCAAATGGGAAGTTTACCAACCTAAATATAAGAGAGTATTCTCATTTTCAAAAATATAGAAAAGAGGGGGGACACATTCTTGAGTTCAGAATGCCATCTTACAGTTTTCTTCTCTTGGGATTTAATGCCAAAAATTCCACTCCACTTATCTTTCTCAGTGGTGTAAACAGTTTGGTTTCTGCGAGCATATGGTGAAAGATGACATGCCGTATTTAAATAACCATGGTTTAAAACATATTTGAGAAGAAACTAGAAACCTTTACAATTTCAAACTACCAGAGCATGAATCACTGTCCTTATTTTGAGCAGGCCTTCACTTCTGTTGTCATAAACTATGGCCAGAGGCTGTGACAGACCAAGTAGTACAAACATAATGGTCTCCACTCAGAGGGTAGTTTTCAGAGAAGAGTGATTATTTTATCCTCTCTTTGACTGTAAAATGTCTTCTTTAGTACATATCATAGAAACAGAACCAGAAAACATTGTAAGTAGATGCAACAAATATTACCGTTTTTATGTATGGTTTGTTTTCTCTTTCTGACTTCCACGTTCTTTTGATAATGAGGTGAAATTACTAAGCATGGAGAAAATGGGATAATAAGATTTAATTTTCTTACATGAGACATTTTGGTTGAATTTTGATTTTTCTTTCATTATGTTATCTGTATGATAACCATAGCATTACTTCTGAATGAGATGTGAGCTGAGAGGATTAAGGGGAGGCTGGAAGAAAATGGGGGAGAATCCGTAAAAATTTAGAAAAGCCAACTTGACACTGCCTGTTGAATGGGCTTAAACTTCAGTGATATGTATGCCTTAGGTTGTCCACTTAATCCTCTTCTCAGTTCAAATAGTTTTGATTTAAAATGCTCATGATCAGGGAATATCTGTATTCTATTATCCTTAAATTATAAGGAAGACAGGTGGCTAAACAAATAATTAGATATGGTCTGGGGATTTATTTTTTCATACAGTTTCAATTGGAGCATAGCAAAACTTGCAGAGAGTAGAGGGTAAGAAGTTAGTACTCTACAATTTTTGTGTTTTCACTTTTCTCCCTCACACATACTTTCTCATTATGCTGGTCTTTTCTCTTTTAATCCACACTAAATAAGGGAAGTTGCCTAGCACAGTTAACAGCACACAAGCACGCAAAGGTTAAATAAATGCAATGTCTTAAACTTTAGTTTAGAACATAAGCAAGCATTTTTAGCTATTTCTGAATCAGTTTCACAGTCAACCGCTGACAGTGACAACCAGTCTGTTTGGAGCCAATATTGACACATTTGTAAATATACCTGTGCAGATTAGGAGAAGACGAATACCCCCACATTATTTCTAGCTTAATTGTCTATATTTATAAATGAGCTAATATATACCAACCTATATATGTACATACATCTATTTTGTCTCTATTTTTGAGATTACAAATTATCTATTTCTTTCTATGCTGTATGAACAAATGACCCATTATGTTGTCATAGCTGAAATAGAGTGCTATGGATCTAAGTGTCCCTCCTATCATGTGTCTGTGGAGCTATTTCTCCATTCACTAATACGTTCATTGTGGAGGTCCAGTGTTTTACCCTAATAATCTATAGGTGTGATATTCTGATTGTTTTTAAATAAAATTGAGGATCTACTACTACATGACACTAATATTGTCAAATGGAAGTGAAATTAGAAATATTTGTGGGCTTAGTTACTCCCTTCCTCTGGAAAACATGACTATTAAAGATATATATCATCCATTAAATATGCATGATACTTTTATGTGAATGTTCTAGTTCCTAATTTCTTATTTTGATCTTTCAATCTTTCTAAAAATCTAAGGCATTTTTCTTTTGCAGGTCTCATATTCTGTTCTAAAAACTCTTGTGATTTCAAGGTATTTACTTTCTCCTTTTATTGTTTTGTATATGCTATGCAACTTAATTCTATGCTATTTCACTAATATCTGGGATATAAAACTAAAAGCAACAAACGAAACAAAACAAAACAAAACAAAACAGTGGATTGAGCATCCGCCTGAGAACCAAAGGGTCGCTGGTTCTATTCCCCAACCAAGGCATGTGGCTGGGTTGCAGGCCAAGTCCCCAGTAGGGGGCATGTGAGAGGCAACCACACATCGATGTTTTTCTCCCTCTCTTTCTCTCTTTCTTCTCCTCTGTCTAAAAAATAAAATAAATAAAATCTTTAAAAAAGAAAAGAAAAAAGAACAGGAAAAGCAAAACAACAAAACCTCATAGTACAGACAATAGTATGGTGGCTACCAGAGGGAAATGGAGTAGGGAAGTAGTAAGGGATAAAGGGGTCAGATTTATGGTGACAAAGGACTTAACTTTGGGTGGTGGGCACACAATGCAATATACAGATGATGTATCATAGTATCGTACAGTTGAAACCTATAAAATCTTATTAACCAATGTCACTGCAATAAAATTAATTAAACAGTGAAGTCATAATTGAGTTTAATATTTTATCATTTAAAAATTATTTTAACCCTTACCTCCTACCTACACACACACACACACACACACAGAGTGAGAGAGAGAGAGAGAGAGAGAGAGAGAGAGAGAGAGAGAAAGGGGCTCATCAATTATTCAGAAACGATTTAGCACTGAGACACTACACCAACATGAAGAAAAGCTTCAGCGTTAGTTCATTTTGTTCCTCAGACTTCATAATTATAAGTTAAAAGCTAATCAAGTAAATAAATATACACTTAGTCCTCGTGACAGTGCTCTCCAAAAGTGGACAAATAATTTCATTCTACCCTCTACAATTTCACATCCTGAAACTAATGCTGAATGATTTTCTTTATTATTTTCAAGGTTTTGTGAAAACACATACAACGGCATGGTCTTACGGTAAACAAGTTGTATCACTAGTCATCTTCTCTGGGAAATATGCTTTGCTGCAGAGAAAGTTTATTGTTTCAGAAATAACATCCATGAGAGAGGTAAAGAACCAGGCCAGGCAGAGAAGTAGTTAAAACTGCACACCACTGCAGCAGAGACCTCCGGCACTCCCACTAGAGCTGAGATGATCCTTAAGCTTTGTCATGAATGGAGGAAAAGGTACCGAACCTTATAATAGTTTCTCATCCTCAACCTCCCTGACTACCCCGGGGTTGCTCAGTCTTTGAACATGGGCTGCATTTTTAGGATACGTGATCTTGGAAAGGTGACTCTAAAACCTAGAGTAATTTCTTCAGAGAGACTCAGCTGAGAAATACACTCTCAGCTGCTGGAGGAATGAGTGCTTCAGTCCTGAGGGTAGTTGAGGATTTTTAAACCACCTGAGCTTTTTGTGATATTTTAAGTTTGGCAAGTTTGAGTTAGAGATATGTGGGGCTATTTCAAGCTCTGTGTAAAAGCACTCAAAGCTTTATCAAGACTCTCTAGACTTCAACTAATCTTTAATAGGGGAGAGGAGAGGAGAGAAGTTTTTTTACAGCTGGGCAGGCTTTAACATGCTTTAAGAGTGATAAGAACAATGTGCAAAGTTACCCACATTAAATCATGTTACCAGTTGAGTTCATATCTTGATAGTGCCAAGAAAGGGTGTCTGACAGTGCATGGGAATGGTTGTTTTAGAACAGGGTCACATCAGAAACAATATACCTATCTCAGGTGTAGTAGTGACAGATCTTTATCCCCAACATAGAGACACCAAAAATGCCATTTTGAAGGGAGAGAATAGTAAGTGGGCAAAATCTGTTAACAGAATAAATTATCATTTTTTTGTATGCTGCACAAAAAATTTTGTTCAAATACGCATGTTGTAATCACAAACCTATCTAATGTGTTGGTTATTGCAATGTTAGGCACTTATAAATGGTAAACAAAATAATAATTTTACTTCTGAAATGTCTTCACGGGAAATTTTGTTTTATAAATGATAGCTTTTTTCATTTTTTCTCCTTTTTGCATATAATATGCACTTCAGAGAGACACATCTTTTGGGATAACATGGTCACTTGTCCATCCAATAAAATTAATGATTTAATTTTTGCTGAATACCTAGACAATAAATTTTGGCATTTTAATGTGTAGGCTGATTCACAAAACCCTTCACTGAAAAATATAAAATGTGTTATTGTGACCTTGCACTACCCGGAAACAATGAATCATTTTTAATTTTCATTTTGTTTCATTTTATTATCTTGTATTCAGATACATCCAGTGACCTATGCTTGGCAGTTTGCATAAAATGCATACATCAAAAATAAGAACATCAGAAAGTTAATATAACATCAGCCCATCTTTGTCACATGTTAGAGAAAGGAAACAAGTTCTTTCTTGTCATGGCTGCAAAATACTTTGGTAGGGATGGCATCATCAAGTTAGGCAGACATGTTTTTTGATTGTATAAAACAATTTAGGGAGATAAAACAATTGCCATAAAATGTTTACATAAAATGAATGAATGTGATTTTGTTCAATGAAATGATGTAACTCTAGTTCATTCTGAATATAGTAGTACTTCAAAAATAAAGTTAAAATAAAAATTGATTTCCCTTATGACAAGTTAGGAGATAAAAGAAATAGAAAAAATACATAATTTAAACACACTCAATACACATTTTAAATCTTCCTTTGACTCTGCATTAATAATTTAACATTTAAAATATTTTTGCTTAAATTCCAAATAAAAATAAAGAGAAATAAGGAAAAAAGATTAGAAAAAGAAATTTTAAAGTCTTGTCACCATTTGAAATTTAGATTTTAGATTGGGATTTTTTAAGAAGAGACTTACTGCACATTAGATGTTATTGCATATAAGAATGACTACATTGGAAAAAAAAATCTTTGCAGCTGTCACAAGCATATGTTTGTGATACAGTTTTTCCTATAAGTCAGCTGGGCAACTCCTTGGCTAGCTGCCTGCTAAGCAGCCCAGCACCAAGGAACAGACAAGAGTCACACAAGGTAACTATGTTATTCTCTCAGCTTTTACTGAATGCAGGTTCACTCAAAGTAGAACATCAATATACATTACTATCCTACTACAGTCTAATAATCCAAGAGAAATATAACACACACACTCACACATGCACTCAATGGGGAATAACGAACCCGAGTCCCAGAGTCTCAGTCTGCAGGTCCAGGAGACAGCACCCTGGGCAAGGGGGCTGTCAGCCTCTAGCAAGGAAGGATCTCTGGAGTCAGATGGGCAGCTGGGCAGATGAAGTCCTCAGTCCAGCAGGGCAGAGCTTTCCACAGCCAATGCCAGCATGGCATGAAACAGCATCTTGGTGTGTGGAGCTCAGCTGTCTCAGTAGTGATCTGGAGTCTGCCTCAGTTATACCTTGAAGGTGGTGTACTTCACCATCCTGGGTCTCTTGATAAGTGTCTTGACACCATGATGGCTAGTAGGGAACTTTCCCAGAAGCCTATCTTTGGGTGGTGTCTCTCTGCAGACATGGCTGTTCTTATCACATGTGCAGCTATATTAGGTGTGTCTCCTTGCCAGATGTGTCTAGCATGACTTAGGTAGTTTTCCTCTTGAACTAAAGTGCCTGGCAGCCATACTGGTTGACATTAGTGACTCCATTTTGTTTTAGATACTTTATGCTATCTTGATTGGACCAATGCCATTTTATTGGCCCTGTTCTCCACAGCAGTTCATAGTCATGTATTAAATATTCATTTTATTTATTAGTTGATTAAAAGTGTTTCACTAAAAAATTATTGAGTATATTCTGTGCTAGATTTTGTGCTGCTGAGGGTTACAACTTGTCATTCAACTCAGAACTTGAGAATCTCCTAGAGAATAAAGCCAACAAACAAACAGATCTACCAAAAAGTTAAAATCCAGACAATATTATTTGAACTATTGGATCTAAGCGTGAAGTTAGTTATGTTCGTCCAGTCCAGTAATGCTAAAAATTAATTTATCTCTTACTTCCTGATGAAGTGTACACAAGTCATTTTTAATCAATTGACTTTTATTCTATGAATTTAAAAGGACTTAAAATATTTCATAATTGTTAAGTATATTAATGTAATTGTGTTCATATAAACTTAGAGGATAAATTCAATAAGAATTAAGATATGTGAGAAAGTTAATGAAGTTAATGAAAGTGTTGTTTCTGTGGCCAACAGGTCAAAATAAAAATTTAGGGTAATTATGAATCACAGAAGTAAATACTTATGGCATTCATTAAAATTAAAGAGCTGTTATTATCTATGTCATCCTAATAATAATAATGATGGTGGTAATAATAGAAATGAATTTAAATCCTTGTAAAAGAAATGCATTTTAAATATGAAAACAATGTCAAGAGCACTCTTGGGCTGTAGGCCCCTTGGCTTATTTGCATTTGCTTTAATATCTTCCTACTGTATGCATAGATGTATGTGTGCATGAGTATACAACAAAAACAAATATAACTTTATATCAGATTTTTAATGACAGCGAAAGTCTTCAAAACTAGTATTAGGTTTATGTCTTCTATAACAACTATGATTTTTCCACTTAATTCACAATCAGCTTTGCCTTCTTTTCACTATTCTGTGCCCCAGGAAGTTGATATTTATAGATTGTGTCCCTGGGAGCCATTACCCTTAGTTTCTGGTTGAATAAGCAAGGGATGCAGCAGAGGAAGATTGGAGGACAGGAGGGAAAAGATACTCAGAGGTTTCTTCACTTTGGGCCTTGGTGAAGGACTTCCTGTGTCCCCTTTCCATGGTTCCTGCCAGCCTTGGAAACTTTTTCCTATAATCCCTATTTTTGAGGGCTAGAGAAGAATATGGCTTCTGGCTGTAGCCTTGGTTTATTCGATATATATTCTTTGTTCTCTTAATCCTTTCCACAATTCTGTATATACTATTATCATTAAATTATCTTTAGAATTCCAGATGAATGTGTCTATGTGATTCTGTTTAGACCCTGACTAACACAACACATTTGGAAGAAAGTTTAATAGCATTATATATAATGAAACTGACACTACTAAAGTTATATGAACTGCTAAGATTTCCATAATGTATTAGATGTGGTTTCATTCATTCTGTAAGTATAAAGTACATGCATATAATGTTCCACTCTCTGATGGTATCCAGTCAGGAGAAAATAGACTGATGATAAAATGGTGTCCCTGCAGGTTGTTACATACTTGAGATAAACAATTTCAATAATAAGACAAATTTTCTATCATCACTGTAGTGTGGGCAAGGGAATCTCTCCAAGTATGATAGTAAGTCACCATAAATTTCTTGGAAGAGCTGAGATAATTCAAGCACAATATTCTGAGTACATATCTGGATTTGATTCATGCATCTGTGCTCTTACAGTAAACTAGGCTGCTAATTTTAATTTTCTCTAGGAAGATGCCTCACTGGAAAAGGGCATGCAGATTCAAATAAAGCAAGACTAGGATTTTTTTTTTTTTTTTACAAAACTGTTTCCTCCATTATTTACATGAGAAATCAAAAAGATTGCCAAAACCAAGTAACACAAAGATAGATAAAATATTTAATATTAAAATGATTATCAAATAATTTTAGTGATACCCCAAAATAATCATAATACATAATTAATTTTTTAAATGTCTGAAAAAGCATATATATGGTTGACCAAAAAGTTCATGTGATTTTTTCCTGAAAAATAAAATACATATTTTTTATTTTCACCAATAATGTTATTGATTTGGACATTTTGAGTATGTCGGCTATCTCCCATATGGTATAACCTTGATTGTTGTCAGTTAATGTCTCACTTTGGATGCTATCAACTTCAACTGGTCTACCCATCCATGGAGCATTGTCCAAGGAGAACTCTCCAGCACAAAACTTCACAAACCACTTTTGACATGTTTGATCAATCAGAGCAACTGCTCCATACACTGCACAAATCTTTTATTTTTTGCCTTTCAGTTGCATTTTTACTTTTCTTGACATAATAAAGCATAGTATGCTAAAAATGCATATTTTCTTCCATATTCAATATTAAAATAGATACACAAAAAGTCACCAATTTTGATTTTTTAAAAAATACATGTTGAAATGACAGCTATTGCAATACAATCTAACAAAATTGTCTGGAATGAAGTTAAGGACAGCTCTGTGCTAGTACAGTCATCTTGTGGGAAAAGACAACAAACTTTTTGGCCAACCCAATATACTAATATATTTCATACATATAAGGATGCATCAATAAGAAGGTAAACATATAGCAAGGGATATTTTGTTTATTTCCATTCCTCATCTCAACCCAACCAAGAGATATCATACAAAAGAAAACAAGTGGGTCTTCAAAGCAAATAAAAAATTGTAAAGCAACCACAGAAAATAAAATGATAGTTGTTAATTAAAAAAAAAATATATATATATATATTCCAATCTGGAGTGAAGAAGGTTTGGATGTCAGTCAAGGTATAGTATGTAGGAAAGTTTTTGCCTCTCTACTATCATTTTTAAAATGCAAAATCAGCAACACCAATCCAGGAACATACGCTCTGCCAGGGATTCAACATGGCAAGTCCAGGGTGGGATGAGAAGCAGACGAGACTAGTGTAGGCAGCTCACCCACCAGTGAGTGTTCCTTGTTAAAACTTCTGTCTCTGCAGAGACACTCTGAGGGCTAACAAATTACAGTTTTAGGAATACACTAGTGCCCAGAGCAGAAATACACACAAGTCAAGCATATCTGGCGAGGAAGTATCAAATAAAGATAAGGGGAAAAGAGAGGAGGTGGCTTTTCCCCTGACTGACAGGTCTTTTCTACTGAATTATTTTCTACCCTTGGGCTTTCTTCCTCCTCCTGCTTTAATCAACAGCAACACTACCACAAAAAACCAAAGGGATGGCAAAACTCCATTCTGATTTTTGGATTTGCTTTCTTACTTTCCCAGTTGTTAACTAAAGCTATCAGGAAAAGAATGAGTCCATGGACAAAAATAAGCATAGATTGTTCAACATCAAAAACTTGATATGTGTGAGACATCAAAATCCTTAGTGATCACTTCTAATTTTGCCCTGCTATTAAAAATGTGTGAGATCATCCACATGCGAAGATGAATCTTAGTTGAGCCTATTGTGATAATCATTTCACAATATATAAAAATCAAACTATCATGTACACCTTAAACTCATACAACGATGTATACTAATTCTTTCTCAATAAAACCAGAAAAAATGGGTGAGTCGAAGGCTTCAAAATTAAACAATATGTTAGTTTATTTTTTTCCATTTCTAAAGTTAATTTTTAGAATAACCTTTGTCATCCTCATATTTCTTTTCTCTCTAAGTAAATTAAGCTGCCACTTAGCATTTAAAAATATTTATTACAATGCCTATGGATGCAAAAATACTTAAAAGTGCTAAATATATGTACATTCTATTTGCATACATAATTTAAATATGACTAAGGAAAGATGAACAAAGAGAAAATATTTATCAGTTGAGTGAAAACAAAACATTCTTCCATCATTTCTCAGGCTGTACCACCAGGATTACTTTTACTCCTGTATTTTTGAGTGGTAAATAAACTTTATGGACTCAGAACATTATTCTTGTCCATTAAACCCTTCATTAATAACTTTTCTAGCAGTACGTGCCCCTCTACCCTGTGAAGTGCTTGTTTTGCCTGAGAGCCTCCTTCTCAGTAATGTTTCAGAACTGACAGCTTTGCTCCCAGTGACAAGAGCTTGAGGTCTCAGTAGAATACTGAGTACTCTAGAGTTTCCAAAAAAAAAAAAAAAGCACCAAGGCTCTACTCCTCCACGATAAGGAAAATCAGACTCACAAATGGTAAGAATTAGAGTGAGGTAAAATTTTCTTAAAAAATCATGTAACATAATCATAATCTATCCTTACCTTTGCAAAAGAATCAGGTTCAGTTATTTTGTATTACAGTTGGCCTTTCCATTAATCTCTCATTTTGCTTAAATTCCAAGTGTCAACCTGTAAGGAAAAATATTGTTTATTAATGACACCTAAATATGTGTAAAACTTTTCTAGAACTGTTTCTAAATACCTCGCAACATGCTCAAACAATATGTTTAGGAAGAGTTATATTGGGATGGTAAAAACTAATGAAAGATTAAATGGGCCAGCTATTATCTGCCCCAGCAACTAGTAGATATAAGTAATCATGAAGCATTTTATTTTAAACAATCAAGGCATTTTCCAATATATTTTCTGTAGAACCAAGAGAGGAACATTCTTCTTCTGTAATAAATTAAGTACAATCTACAATAGGTTTCTCCAGCCTCCTCACCTGTGTTAACAGATAGGACTTCATAATAGGACTAACCAGGATGTCACAACCTCTTTTATATAACCTCAGATATAAGAAATGAAGTCTCTCAAAATAATCTTTCTAAATTTTTCCGGCCATCTTACACATATTCATAAGCATGGCTTCTCCTGTCAGTCAATGCAACTCCAAAGAGCATGAGTTAAAGACAACCTTATCCAATAGTCTCTCAGCTGTTGAAACACCAGTTTCTGAGTTGTGAAGATGACAAAGCTATGCTGTTTTCATTTTCTTTCTTTTTCTCTCTCTCTCTTTCTTTTTCTCTTTCTTTTTCTTTCTTCCTTCCTTCCTTCCTTCCTTCCTTCCTTCCTTCCTTCCTTCCTTCCTTCCTTCCTTCCTTCCTTTCTTTCTTTCTTTCTTTCTTTCTTTCTTTCTTTCTTTCTTTCTTTCTTTCTTTCTTTCTTTCTTTCTTTTTCTTTCTCCTTCCCTCTCTCCTTCCTTCCTTCCTTCCTTCCTTCCTTCCTTCCTTCCTTCCTTCCTTCTTTCCTTCCTTCCTTCCTTCTTTCCTTCCTTCCTTCCTTTCTCTTTCTCAAATTTACATCTTTCTTTCCCTTGGGTTATTAAGGGTAATATATGCCTCACTACACATGATTTGTGCAATGCCACATTATACTTTCCATTCTTTTTTTCCTTTTCATGACCCCAACCTGCAAAATTTCTAGAATTTCTACACCAAAAATATATAAAGAGGGTCATTTATTTAAAAATTAACAAACATTAACAGTAAATGGTAACATATAACTAAGAATACTCAAAAGTTAAACCAGTTATAAAGATTTTAAAAACTGTTATATACATACATTGTTTGGGAATATTTGATTGATTATTGATTTCACATTTGATATCTGTTGAGTGATAGATCAAACTCAATCATGCTTTAAGTCTGTGTCTCTTCATTGTTGGTCTACTTACAAGTATTTCTACTTCTTACATCTATAAATATGGGTCATGAGGGTCTCATGTAAAGCATGAGTCCAATGGAATGGAACAAGTTACAGTCTAGATTAAAAACATCATGATGAACTCAGCACCTTCTCTCCCCTCTGTCAATCAAAGTTTTTTCACTGGGTCATAAACAGTGTACCTCTCAGTAAAATTTTTAGTCCTATTGTAGATCATATTTGGTATCCTGCCCCTGCAGGTTGCCAGGCATATCCAAACCTGACTGATTGCTTACACTTAAACTGAAAATCTGCCATACCAACTAATTTTACCTTTAATTTAAATGACCAGTCAGATTTGTGTATCCCTTTAAAAAATGATGACTAAAAATTTCATGTGAAACTGGCAGCTTTACACTGATTATATAATTTTCTTTTTTTTAAATTAAAATTTGTTTATTTTTAGACAGAGGGGAAGGGAGGGAGAAAGAAAGGGAGAAAAACATCAATGTGTGGTTGCCTCTCACATGGCCCTACCGGGGACCTGGCTCGCAACACAGGATTGTGCCCTGACTAGGAATCGAACCTACAACCCTTTAGTTTGCAGGCTGGTGCTCAATCCACTGAGTGACACTGGCCAGGGTTGATTATGTAATTATCTATTCCAACTAAATGTTATTTAATATGAAAGCTCAAAGAGAAGAAATTATGAATTTATTGGTTCACTCACATATTTATATATTTTTGATATACTAGGGAAATATGTATATTTTAATCAATAACCAGAGCCATCAGGTCTCACTGGATGTGGTTTTCAGACCTGGAATAAGTATGATTGGACATCATTCAATCATACTCTTCTGTCTTCATTAGGAACATTATTATACAGATCAAATCAATCTAAAATAAAAAAAGCAGTATTATATTTAAAGAGGAAAACAGTCACAAAATGGCAATGTAAGAGGATTGGTGCATATGGGGAGTTTCTTTTTTTAGGATACATGGGTTTGTGTGATAATTGCTTTGGTGAGGTTTTTTTGGGGGGGTGATATAACATTATGTTTATTAGAACTGTACCCTTAGGTTCTTGCAGACCATAATAGTTTTTTTTGACATTCCTTATTTTTGATGACCTGTACATTTTTGAGAAGTATTTGCCAGGTACTTTCTATAATCTCCCTTTGTTGGAGTCTGTCTGGGTGTCTTTGCTCTAGATGTGTTCTGGTTTCAGAGCAATCCCCATCTGCTGGCGCCGTGCTTCTGTGGTGGGCTGTCTCTCTTATTTTTTTCATTTTCCTGTAGCATGTTAGCTGAAGAGGTAAATGAAAGATCACTATCTCAAGTCTTTTATATAAAGCATAGGGGACAAAGTCCATTTCATAGCCAGTGAGAGCAGTGTAAGCTTCCTTTCCTCACATAGACTTGTCTCTTTACTACTTGCTTACAACAACAACAACAAAATGGCTATTATCCTATATATCACTAAACACCAAACACTACAGAGCATTATGGACTAATATTCATGCCAAACATTTCTTTTCATTCTTTAGTGTCCAGACATAAATTAATAGCCCAAGTCAGTTGACCTGAGGAATTGCCTAGGCATCTTTCGTATTTCTCAGCAAAATATGCTTTTTTTTACTATAGCCTCTGCTTTCCAGATTTATCTTCCCATAACTCATGAAAGACTTATTTGCAGACCAGCAATCACAGGGGATTACATTGGGATGAACAACAATGTCCTCCAAAGGCTCCAAAGTGGCTTTTGGTTTAAAATTTAGATCTGTTTCCATCTCAAGTACCAAGAAAGAGCTGATTGTTTAATTGCCCTGAATTATTACCTTCTTCTCTAAGAATTTTTAGTTTCAGGAAGTTTCAAAAAGTAATCAAAGAGTTTTACTAGCTGACTGCTGCATCATTTTGCTTTTTCTTGACCACACCTTTCATCAATTCCCCAGTAGAGAAATCTGTCATCTACATTCCACTGGAAAGATGTATCACTGATCATTTGTTACAGAGATTTTAGTCAGTAAAACCAGGAGTAGAAAAGCAGCCACTGAGCTATCATATTCTCATCAGAACTCCCCAACCTGACACCTACACCTATGTAGTTCAATATCTAACATCTCTATGAGACAACACAATGATGGTAGCGGTTTGTTTGTCACCAGTCGATACCAATACAATATAATGTCACATTTACTTAGTTTTACAGAAAGACATAAGGCATAAGACACAGCAAGTATGACATCATTACTTTATTATATTGGAAGTCCAGATGGCATCTATTTTTTAAGACTCCCTTATCCATATGGGGCATTAAGACTGCCACTAATGTGTATTGATCATCACAACATCAATGTCCTGACAATACTTCACACCACGTAATTATGTCAGGCAAATGCCTGTGATCCAACCGTTAGCTTCACCTGCAGTAGTACAGCTCCAGTTCCATCCCTTAAAACCTTACAATGGAGGATGTTAACTCTAAATTTCCAAGGAACAGTCCTGTGGGGTACAAAACCTGAGGGTATTCCAAGGCAGGCCTGTATCAATCCAAATGTGTCATGTCCCCTTCCCTCCCTAGTTCCTTCTTTTATAGTTAATATTATATTCTCAATAGCTGTTGGCAGTTCAGATAATGCTATTGGAAAACAGGGTGATTGCATACACAAAACAGAGCAGAGACTGTAAATATATACCTATAAGGTGATCACTGATATGACATGAATATGTTGTATTTAATATTTTCATCAATTTTTAGCAAATATTAAGATGAACTTAATATATTTTTAAAATTTTATTTTTCAATCACAGTTAACTTTCAGTATTATTTTGTATCACTTTAAGGTATATAGCATAGTGGGTAGACAATTATATAATTTACAAAGTGAACTATCAATAATTTAAATACCCACCTAGCGCCATAACATGGTTATTACAATGTTATTGACTATATTCCCTAAGCTTTACCTTACAACTCTGTGACTATTTTTTAACTTCGGATTTGTACTTCTTAATACCTTCACCTTTGTCATTCATCCCTTCTTCCCTCTGGCAATCATCAGTTTGTTCTCTGCATCTATGAGTCTGTTTCTGTATGAGCTAGTATCTTAAAGTAAATTCACAGAGTCAAGGATCTATGGAGTCCAGTTTGAGAATCACTGTTCAATAAGAAACAATCTGATGCAAATTCTACTCTATATTTGCATCTGTATTGCTAACTTTATCAATCTATTTATCTATCTATAATTAAAAAGAAAGAAATACAGGGCATGTCCAGAAAGTATCCAGCCATGAACTATGAAAAATAAGACATTTATTGAAGAAGATACAAGATACAAGCAGCATTGTACACAGGACAGTGATGCCTCAGTCTTCTTCAAAGTAGGCACTTTGGGGCCTCACATAGTTCTCCCAATTGCCATCAGCTGCCCCATCGTATTTTCCTGAATTTCATTGACAGCCTGAAATATCTTCCTTTTGAAAGGTGGTTTGAGTTTTGAGAAAAGCCAGAAGTTGCAGAGTGCCAAATATGGGCTGTAGGGGGATTGAGTCACCTGGGTAATTTGATGTTTTGCCAGAAAACTGCACAAGATGTGATGAATGAGTGGGAGTATTGTTGTGATGAGGCTGCCAATCACCACTTGCCCATAACTAAGGCCTTTGGAATCATCTGAATTGTTTCTGTAGAGGAATATTCAAACTTAACACAAAAATTTGATACAGATTCATAACTCTACTCACTCAGCCATTTTGAATGTGACAGCCACACAGTACATATGTTCACTCAATGGCATCTACTGAACCCACTGACTAGTACACTGTAGTCGTCATTGTTCACACATGCACATTCTGGTCCACTCTTCTTGATTGCCAGCTTACATCGATGTCACGTAAGCATTCTTATTATAATTAACAATGGCTGCGCTTTTTCCAGACAGACCTCATATGCAGTGGAAAAATAATTATTCATCATTCAAATAACACTGCATATAGAGTACCTCTATTACACCTTCTCATGTTAATCAAATAAAGTATAATCAACCATTTCTCAATTCTATCTATACTGCTTTTATTATTACATTACTTTGTTTTTATTATATGTAAACAAATGTTTATGTGTGTGAGGATAATATCAACAGAAATATGACATTAAATTCTGTAGGTATGATTTTAGTGACAAGTGAATGAGATAAACAATATATAATTGAATTTTATTTAATAACAGCTACTAAATTTATAACCCAGTTTTTATCACTTTAAGATTAAGAAGAAGAAAAAACCCCCATTAAAAGAAGCTAGAAATGTTTTGATAACAACTTAATAAGTTAATAGAATCAAAGTGTTTAACTTTGAAAACGTCCTATTTTGCATAATTATAATAGTGTTCAATATTCAAAAACAATGTAGAAATTTTGTTAAAAATTAATGATAATTATTTATTTCAGAGTTGTTTCTTCCTGGGAAAATAATATTAGAGGTACAATGAAGTAAAATAACAAAAAAAACTGTTTACATTTTTCTGAGATACCAGGGGAAAAATACTTTCTAAAGATAACTTAAGAAAGTATGTAACTTTATGTAATGATTGTAATAACGACCAGATATTGAGTTAGGGGGCTTTTCTTGAGAAATAGTTCATGTGATGCATGGAACACTCACACACACACAGACACTAATTGATAAGAAGGTCAATCTATCTGCTATGGACTGAGGTGACTCCCGACCCCCAAATTCACATTTTGTGGCCCTAACCCCCAATGTGATGACATCTGGAGATGGATTCTGTGGGGAATAATTAAATTGAAACAAAGACATGAGGGTGGGACTCCCATGATGCGATTAAGGTCCTTTGAAGAAAAGTCACCAGCGAGCTTGCTTCCTCCCTCGCCTTCATGCGAGAATGCAGTCAGAAGGCGGCAGTCTGCAAACTAGGAAGAGAGCTTCCCTCCAAATCCTAACTTGCTGTGATATTAATGTTGGTTTTCTCAGCCCCCAGAACTGTAAATACATTTCTGTTGTTTAGACCGTCTAGTCTGTGGTATTCTGTTATCATAGCCTTAGCAGGTTAAGAAACAACCTGATTAACCTCTCCTAATAATATAGCCTGGAACTATATATCATGTGAGTAAAGAAGGAAACTTATTTATTCACATACAATAATCTAATTTAAATACCAATTTTAGGTTATTTCTGACCCAGTCTTATCCTCTAACAGCGTCTTTGGATAGTTGTGTATGCCTTCTGTTTTGTTTTCAAAATGCTTCCTCCCTGTACATGCTAATGATATGTTACTAATACCATACCATATTAAGTGAGAGAAATTGATATTACCAATTTATTGCAGAGTAAATAGAGACACATAGAGCTTAAGGGATACTCTTACTGTTACACAATCATAAAATTACTTTCAATTAAGGTATCTGACTTTAGTCCTGTTTCTTATTGTATTATTACATTAAATAGTTTTAGAAATAATGGTCAAAATTATGCTATTCTATGCTTATGAACACTGAAAATAAAATGAGCTAAAATAACTATTAAAACCATATGCTAATAATTTAGCTTGTGATATCTTTATTTGATACCCCCATTACTATTGCCTGATTATTCCCCCATCCCAGAAAAAAAAGTCGTATATTGAATCCTAACTCCTAAAGGTGATGGTAAGGTGGTGGATGAAGCCTTTGGGAAGCGATTATTAGGTCATGAGTGAGGTAATTGTCTAAGAGAGGCTCCACAAAAGTCGCTAGTACATGTGAGGGTATAATATGTCTGCGAGTCAGGAAAAGGATCTTCCCAAATCACTCCTGGGTGTTGATGGAGACTTCCAGCCTCCAGATTTGCGAGAAATAGATTTCTGTTGTTTTCAAGCTACCTAATCAGTGATGTTTGTTATAGAAGCCATAATGAACTGAGACAGAAAATTGTTATTCAGAGTGGGGTGCTGTTGTAACAAATAACTAAAAATGCACAAGCAGTCTTGTAATTGGTATTGAGCAGGGTGCAGAAAAGTCTCACAGTGCACGCTAGGAAATGCCTACATTGCTGTGAAGAGACTGCTAGTGACAATTTCCACAGCAGCTCAGAAGGAGAGGAAGCTATGAAACAGCCTCAACCTTCTTCGAGAACACCTAAGTGGTCACGAACAGGATGTCGATAGACATATACGTGATAAAAGTCATTCTGAGGAGGTCTCACATGGAAATGAGGAATGTGTTATTGGAAACTGAAGGAAAGGCTATCCTTGTTTTAAAATGGCCAAGAGTTTGGCTAAATTGTGCTTGCGACCTACTGTTTTGTGGAAGGTAGGACCTGTGAGCAATGAAGCTGGATATTCAGCTGGAGATATTTCTAAGCAAAGTGTTAAAGGAACAGCTTGGTTTCTTTTGAAGGCTCAGAGTAAGATTACAGAAGAGAGAATTGAGTTAAAAATAAAATGGGTAATCAGAAGTTACATGTTTGGAAAATTCTCAACTTATCCATATTGAAAGCAATAATACAATGGACTAAGCAGCATGCACACATCCTCCCCGTGGACACATATCTCCCCATGTGTGTTATTCCTACTCACTCTTCAGATGTCTTCCCTTCTATGAAGATTTCCTTGATGTTTAATCACAAAGATTCTTTTCTATTTGCTGTATTTTAAAGTATTCTGCTATTTTATTACCACGCTCTTTTTATCATAGTTTAATTTTATTTTGATTAAATGTCTCTTCCTACCACTATTTTTTGAATAAGTTTTATTCATATTTGTAATGTCAATACCTAGCTGCTCTATTTTCAAAAAATACAACAAAAATTAGTGTGTTTATATATCTATATAATCACAAACATATATGTGTATATATATTTGATTATATTATTAAATAGATTAAAATTATAACTAATATTACCTTATTACAGTAATAAAATCTAAAATATATTTATGTTGTATGCTCAGTTATTCTAATTAATTTCCCATGGAGCTGTCTGTCCATGTTAATAAAAACACTGAATATTTGGTGTGATTAGAATATCCTCTTAAAAAGAAAACAATCTAGGTATAAGAAAATGGTTATATGAGAAAATAATATGTTAATAGATGTATAAGTGATCTACCTTGAAGTATTTGGAAACAGCAGGAAAGTAAACATTTAATTATGATATAATCAAGTACTTTATAAATGTATGATTCTAAAATATAAATGATTCTTATACCTCAATATTGTAGAGAAAGCTGTCTATAGATTTATGAATCAGAGTATGTTCTTCTATAAATTTCAGTATGCTCTTGATAAGACCTTATTTAAAAAAAAACTACTGTGCTTGTTTAAGAAAAAAGAGAAACATTAATCAAACCTCTAAAAACTCAATGTATAGATATTTCTTTTTTAATATAACATGTATCCACAGAGTTCTGAAAAATTTCTGATCAAAAAGGGTAAGCCATATTTTTAAAATTACCAAATAAAAGGGTTTTTGGGTCATGAATCAGGGACAAAACTATGAAGAAAAGAGTAAACATACACTTTTGTCAGCAAATGTGAGTTGTTAGAAATAAGCAATTATTATAGGGCATTGTTACTAGAGTCTGGCCTTACCAGCAAAATATCTGACCTCATTTCAGACTTATATATATTTTCTGTTTTTCTATTTCCAGGAAGATATTTCTGTATACCATGCCCTGTCACTCTTTTTAGAGTCAGCTTCATCATTCTTTCCCTTAGCTTTTTTATATTAGATCATCTAACTTTGTATCACAAAATAAACTTTTGTTTGGGGGATAAAAATTCTTTATTTAACTTAACATGAGATATGAAAATTTTAAAAATCCAGAGACACCATTATTATCCATTTTAAATACGTATATGTGTTATAGTTATATAACTGACTCCATATTATAATTATGCTATGAGTTATGTCTCAAACATTTCCTTTAATTTTTAAACATATAGAATGTGCAGAATCTATTGACATCCTTTTTAGTTTCATTTTCTGAAAACATTATTTCTGTACTATGTGCTTTATATAATTAGAAAAGTAGAAAGACTTTTGAAAGGAAAGAGGCATCAAGAATTTTGGAGGTAGAAGATGCCATTACACGTGGCTGAAACTCATTTTGCTTCTGAAGAATAGTGAGAACAGTAAGAAAGAGAGGAAACTGTTGGCTTTGCTTCATGTAAGAACTTTCCTTGCTTTCTTTGTACTCTATCTAATTTTATCTCACACACTAACTTTTCGTTTGTATATCTAGTTTTCAAATTAAACCTGAAAAATGTTTAGGTTGAATCATTAGAACATGACTTCTCTACTTAAACACAAAGAATTAGACAAATGAAGCTGTGCCCAAAACATCCAAACCAACAACTAAAAAATCAAAATCCTCATTTGTCCTTAAAGTAGGGAAAAAAACTTAACATGGCACAAAGTTTTACTTTAAGGAACTGACTTTATTGAGGGATGTGTTATGACTTGTTCTTCAAAAATAAGACCAATGATTTGTGACGTATTTTGTTTGCAGTCACTATACTCACCTTGACCTTAAAGTTCTAAAAACTTAGTAGATGCACTAATTCAATTTAAAAGCTTTTATCCTAAATTTTAAGTAGGATAGATAATTTTGGTGATATTATGAATCTCAGATTGTATATGTTTGCATATAATATATGTAATATGTACAAGCATATGTACACAAACTATATACAGGATGGAGGTAAAGCAGATTTATTGTTGTCCATATGGAAAATAATAATAAATCAAAATACAAGAATAAACTGTTTCATATACTCACAACTGTAAATCTACCTTTGCTCCACTCTGTGTATACACTGTGTATATAGGCATATATATATATATATATATATATATGTATTCTGTATATATACTTATAAACATTTTCCTGCAAGTTGTGGAAGAATTTTCACTTCCCATAGGATTTACTTCTTTTCTCCTGAGAGGCTTGGGATTTTTAGTGCCTGTAAGATTTCTCTTTTTTCCCTCCAGATTCATGTCTATTGTTATGTGCTCTGAGAATCTGTTTATTCGCCATGTAAGCACTATGGTTTGTTAGATGCATCTCTTATTTGATCTTTCTTTATAACCCTAGAGCTCCTTTCGTGTATCTTCAGTGCGAACAATTTTGCTGTGCTTTATATACTGAATCCTTTGCTGTGTCAAGTACTCCACAGTAAGGTTTCAAAATGAGGCTTTACACTTTGGTCTTCACCAGTTCAGAGCTGAGTGCTGGAAACATGGCAGGCACTTACCATTGCTAGCTAAGTTGATGCATAAATGAAATGTAGGTGTCTTAGACAATCTTTATTTGTGATTTCTCTCTTTGTCAGTTTCTGTTGCAGTGTTATTTTTAAAGACTTTTCCCTGGTCCTAAACAATACAAGTCCAATAGCAAATTATCAAATCATTTCTTTTTATGAAAATTATTTTCTTTTTTGTTAATTTCTCATAATTAAGCACACTTGAAATTTTAAAGCCACATTAGATTCTTCTCAAGAATTATTATTTCAAAATAGAACTATCTTTTAAACTTTCAAATAATTGTATGTTTCTAATGTTCAGAAACTGATCTAAGATATCGTGCATGTATGACCTTGTTATTCTAAAAATCTTTCATGTATTCTCCTTAAGCATTAATTTTTCTTTTTATTTAGTCTATCATTTGTAATTGTTATATTATTTTTCTTTGGAGAGCTAATATGTAATGCCCCTATTTTAGGATTGCAAACAAAGTATAACACCTCACACTGTAATCTCATTGACCGCAAATGGATAAAAACATATTTTAAGAATAAGTAACTTCCAGAATTAAAGAAATATTAGTGATTGACAGTAACTTTTAGTATTCCTTAAAAGATAGAATATATAGAACGTTAGGAGAAAATAAGGCCCAAAACCAGTGGAGAAGACTTCCAAAGAGTCATTTGGAGAATACAGTAAGGACAGTTTGGGCAAGCGATAAGCTCAGAATTAGCTAGTGTAGAATTCATTAGTATCATTCATTTGGGGTGATATGGTGAATCTGCAAAGAAAACCCTAGTTGAGTAAAACTCTGTTTGCATATAAAACGCATAAGAAACACATAGATTGTGCAGCTACTCATTGTAACTTGTACCAGTAGTCACATTGCATACTGCCTCCTGCAGTCATAGGCACTGGAGTCAGAGAGGCAAGTTGGCATTTCAGAGAAGATCAAGTACTAGTAAACCCAACCAACACATAGTTTTTGTTGCAGAGTTATAAGAGGGATGCTGTAACCAATAGATGCGGTATCCATGATAAGGAAATAAGGAACTCAATTACTTATATTAATTCATAAACCTGAACACCATTGATTTGGTAAGTACCAACACATACAAAATGCAAACAGAAATAAACAAAATTCTAATAACTAAACAGTGAAAACCAGTTACAGAGAAGACTTTAAAATAAATACAGCTAATAGTACAAGAAGGATAAATGTTTCTTCATTTCCTCAGATATGAACTGATTCTGAGTGCAACATAGAAACAGATAGCTATCAGAAAAGGTAAAACATGATCATTGAAACCACCAAATCCACAGATTTTTTTAGGTACCTGAAGGAACAATAGATAAATAGTCATTTAGTGAGCAGGAAATTAAATAAAAGGGTTTTTAAGATAAAATTCAAACATAAAACAAGGATAAAAATACAGAAATATGCAGATGGTCCAGAAATAACAGTACCTGACTAATTAGAACTGGAACTAGAAAAGAAAGGCAACGGTTTAATGGTCACCAGAGGGAAGGGTGAGGGATAGTAAAAGGAAAATAGAATCAAATATATGGTGATGGAAAGAGCTTGACTTTGTGTGGTGAGCGCATAATGCAATATACAGATAATTTATCATAGAATTATACACTTGAAACTTATATAATCTTATTAAGTAATGTCACTCCAATAGATTTAATTTCAAAAGAAAGATGGAAAAGCAATACACTCTTGAAGAAATATTAGAAAAATACATTCTAAAAATAAATTTATCAAAATAAACAATAAATCAAAATACAAGGAAATTGTTGGTTGCAAAAATATTTCAAGAACAAAAGAAACATAGAAATCTTATATTTTCTCCAACTAAATGATAATGTGCCAGTATACAATCTTTTATCTGAAACTTGCTAGTTAATTGTGTTTGAGAACTCAGAAATATTTAGAACTGCAAATGTGGATTGCATTAAGATTCCACTTTGCAGAACTAGAGAGAAAGGGTAATGTAAACTCCCCCAAATAAAAAAAATTAATAAAAAATTAAAGCAGAAATCAAGACAACTGGAAATGGGAAAACAGTAAAGAAAATCAGTAATACCACAAGCTGATTGATTCTAAGACAAGGTCAGTAGTATTGATAAAACTTCAGTGAAGGTAACAAGGGAAAAAGAGAGGAGATACAAATTAGCAATAATAAAAATAAAGGAGTATGGCTACTGATATTATTAATATTAAAAAGATAATGAAATACTCTAAGAACTCTGCACCTACAAATTTTATAACTTAGATGTAATAGACCAATTTCTAGAAAGTTACAAACTACCAAAACTAACATTAGGAAAAAAAAAGAAAAGTTATCCTGAGTAGTCTAATCCTATCAAAAATATTGATTGATATTGTTTAAAAACATGAAAAAACAAGTATCTACTCCGGATGTTTTCACTGGTGAATCTACTAAATGTTTATGAAAGAAATTATATTAATTCTTCACAGTCTCTCTCAGGATATACAGAGGAAGAATTATTAATTTATTCTATGAGGCCAGCATTATCCTAATAACATAATTAGATAAATACATTAAAAGGGAACATAACTGAAAACTTTTCAACAAATACTAACAAATATACCATATCAGTATATAAAAAGTATTATACACCATGACCAAGTGGCATTTATTTTAAGTTTTTGGAGCTAAATCAACATTAGATACTCAATCAATAAAATCCTGAATAGATTTAACATGAAAATTTGATTATGTCAATATACAAATTGTTTTCCACAATTCCACAACACACCTGCTATAAGCTGCATGTTTATGTTGAATGCATATATGGAAACTTTAGTCCTCATTATGATGGTATTAGGAAAAGGTGCATTTGGCAAGTAATTAGATGGTCATGAGGGCTGAGATTATTACTATACGATAGAACCCAAGAACCCCCACCCTTTTCCGCCATTTGAAGGCACATTAGGAGATGTCCCTGTATAAACCAGGAAGCAAACTCTTAGCAGACATGAAGCCTACTGGAACTATGATCTTGGACTTCCTTGCCTTCGGAATTGTGATAAATAAATTTCTGTTGTTTTAAAACCACCCAATATGTCGTGTTCTGTTATAGCAGTCCAGATGAACTATGATAACATCTATGATAAAAATATTAGTAAAGTATGGATAGAGGAAACTTTCACAAATCAAAAAGATCATTTACAAAAACTTACATCAAATGTCAAACTTAATAGTGAGAAAAGTGCTTTCCCTAGTACAATCATTAACAAAGCAAGAATGTCTTCTCTCACCCCTCCTAGTCAATATTGTACTAGAAATCATAGCTTGGGAAATACATCAGGAAAAGAAGTATCAAATCTATACAGATTGAAACTCAAGAAAGAAAGCTCTATTTGTAGATGATATGATGACTATAGAGAAAATCCTAAACAATCAACCAAAAAGCATCTGAAAGTAAGTTAATACAGGTAACTCACAGGATACAAGTTCATTACATAAAAGTCAATATTGCTTTCCTTTATATCAGCAATGAACAATTGAATTTTGGAATTTTTTAAAAAAGGCATTCAAAGTGTAATGAAAATAAAATACATAAAATATTTTTCAATTGGATATAATCTTATGAGGAAAACTAAAAATCACTGAAAATGAAATCAAAATCTAAATATTTAATGGGATATTCTATGTTAATGGAATGATAAACCTAATAATGTTATTATGCAAATTTTTCTCAAATTGAGCTATAAATTTAATATAATCCAAATAAATTCTTAGAAAGCTATTTTGTAGATATTGACAAAATGATTCAAAGTTTGTGTGGAATCAAAAGATATACCAACATAATATTGAGGAAGAAAAGTAAATTAGAAGGGCCAATCCGTTTCCGGACTTACTATAAAGCTACTATAGCAAAAACAGTGTGGCAATGGAAGAAAATTAGGCTCAAAGTTCAATAAAAAAAAAAGAAATCTGAAAAATAGACCTGTGCAATTTTGGTCAATTGATTATTCTTACAGGGGCAGAAAGACAATTCAATGAAAACAGATAGCCTTCCCAACAAATAGCAATGGGGTTATTGGACATCCATATGTTTAAAAGAAAAATAAAAAAGGACCTAGATACTGACCTTACATCTTTCACAAAAAATTAACTCAACATGGACTTTAGGCCTTCAAGCAAATAAAACAGGAGAAAATTTAGGCGACCTTTGGTTTGTTGATAAGTTTTAGATATATCACAGAAGCATGATCAAGGGAAGAAAAAATTAAGTTGATCTTATTAGAATTCAACATTTTTATTCTTAAAAGATATAGTTAGAATAGTATGAGCAAAGAGATGACTAAAGGATTTATATGCCCTGACCAGGTAGTTCAGTTGGTTAGAGTGTCTTCCCAATACAGCAGGTTGTGGGTTTGATTCTTGGTCAGGGTTCAATACAAGGAGCAACAAATGAATGAATAGATAAGTGAAACAACAAATCAGTATATATCTCTCTCTCAAATTAATCAATATTTTATAAATATTTAAAAGAGAATTTGTATAACTTATTTAACAATGAACAATAATTAGTGGAACCATAAGCATAACTCAGGTTAGCTGATTTCAGTCTTCATCTTCTTCCTTTTTGTTAATAACATATTTAAGCACTATGCCAAAGTTACTTCCTGGAAGTCTGCTCATCACTGGTTATTTATACACTTGGACTCATCTCAGACTTACATGTCAGTGAAAAAAAAAAACCACTCTAGGTATTTTAGGAACAAATGGATTTTACAGAGCTAACTAGGAGCCTATGAAATAGTTGCAAGAACCAAAAGAGAAAATGCGAGGGGATTTTGGTTACATCCTGTGGTTGAATCCAGCTACCTAATGGATAAGAAGCCACTGCTCCACCAAAAAGATAGGGTCTCTGTGAAGTTTATAGTCAAATTTGCCCCCGAGTCCTGCGGCACCCTTCATATCAGTGCAACTGCTCCAGAAGAGGAGAGGCCTGTGCCTCATGCCTGTTTTCCAAATCTCAAGAACATTGCCAGGATATAAATTTCTTCTAACATTTGGCAATAATGCTGATTTACTACTCTATATGTATTCAGGTTCTCCAAATAGCTCAAATGACTGTGGTCGACCTGAAAAAATATTATCTGTTTCAATCCAGGGTTCTCTCTATTTCAATATATGCATTACGACATAAGCTTCAAATGATCTTATAAACCCCTGGGAGACCACAGATAGTGTACACACTATAATAGGACTAGGCCAGGGAACAGGTACTACTATAGCAGAGGATAAAGCTTAAATTAAGAGAATCTGTATTTCTAATGTCAGTATTGTCATTAACACTGAATAATCACACATGTCAAATTGTGATTTTGACCAAGCACATTCAGGTAATAAGTAATGTAGTTTAAGAATCAACTTGAAGTTGGCCTCACTCTGAAACCTTTATTTTATGTTTCTCAAGGAAAATATGTGTATTGAAACCCTCAAAATGTTGAATTGTTAAAAATTACAGAGATTACAATGTCTCAAATAAGCAAGAGGCAATATAAAGAAGAGGAAGAAAGAGAAGGTGGGCTAGGAGGAGGAAGAGGGGGAAGGGAAGGAGAATAAAAATATGGCTGTTTGTGTGGTCAGAGTTGAATGGCAAGTTCTCAAATATTCTAATATTATATCACTTCATATTTCAAATGAGCAATTCTTCAGTTTTTCAAATTGTGGGTAGAGAGACATCTTGATGCAAAACCTGATCATGCCTCATCAAATTCCATTATGTATTTAATTAAGATATTAATGAGACAACTCTGAAAATGAATGAGAAATTAACCTACTAGTTATTGTTAATAGGCAAAATTATTAGACCCCCCTCTCTACTTTCCTGCATCATACAGCACTTGGTAAATTAATTTTCACTTTCTGTTTAAAGTAGTCTTGTATTATTTTTCAAACTATTCTCGTATATCTTCTAAGAACCATTTAGAAATGGATCATTTAACCTTTGCAAAACATAACAGTGTAATTTCCGAGATAGCATCTCGCTCTTTCTGAAATTGAGAAAGATCATTTACATCCCTCTGATTTAAGTTTCATGGGTTCTTCTCTATTTAAATGGTTATCTTAATAAAAGATTGGTGTACATTTATGATATCGGTCACAAATTATTTCTTTGCCCATAGTTTTCCATTTAAATGGAAGCATTCACAATGCTATTAACTTAAAAGAACCAATAGTCCAGAGACATATGTAAGGATGCTAAGCATCACTAGCCTTCAGAGGGATGCAAATTAAAACCAAAAAGAAATACCACTTTACATCAGTCAGAATGGCCATCATAAACAAATCAATAAACAAGTCCTGGTGAGGTTGTGGAGAAAAGGGAACCTTAGTGCACTGTTGGTGGGAATGCAGACTGGTGCAGCCACTGAGGAAATCAGCTTGGATTTCCTCAAAAAACTGAAAATGGAGCTGCCTTTTGATCCAGCAATGCCATTGCTGGGATTATACCATAAGAATCCCGAAACACCAATTCAAAAGAACATATACACCCCAATGTTCATAGCAGCATAATTTATAAAAGCCAAGTGTTGGAAGCAACATAAGTGCCAACGGGAAATAAGTGGATCAAAAAACTGTGGTACATTTACACAATGGAATACTATACAGCAGAAAGAAAGAAGGAACTCCTACCCTTTGTGACAGCATAGATGGAACTAGATAATATTATGCTAAGTGAAATAAGCCAGTCATTGAAAGGCAAATATCATATGATCTCACCTGTAAGTGGAACATAATCAACAAAACAAATAAACAAAATATAACTGGTGACGTCGAAATGAGAAACAAACTGACAGCAAAAAGAGGGGAAAGGGGAGGGGGATAATGGGGGAAAAGAAGGGAAAGGGTCATCAAGGAACACGTATGAAGAACCCATGGACAAAGCCAAAGGGGGGAAGGATAGAAGGTGGGAGGTGTGGGTGAGTGGGGTGGGGGAAAGTGGTGGTGGAAAAATGGGGACAACTGTACTTGAACAACAATAAAAAAAAGAAAAAAAAAGAAGTAAAATTATGTCTGAAGATGACATGATCATTTACATATTAAACCTTAAAGACAAAAAGAAAAAAAAACTGTTAAAACTAATAAATCAACGTTATGGAATGCAAAATCAATATGCAAAAATCAATCATATTTCTATATACAAACAATAAACTATTCAAAGGAAATTAAGAATAATCTGACAATAACAATAGAATAAGTAATTAAAATATTTATGAATAAACTTAACCAAAGGATGAAAGACTTGTACACTGGTAATTATAAAACATTGCTGAAAGAAATTTAAAACAACAGAGATAAATGCAAAGATATTCCAAGTACATGGGCTTGAAGACAATATTGTTAAAATGTTCACAGTCCCCTGAATGATATACAGATTTAATGCAGCCACTACAAAAATCATGTGGCATTCTTTACAGTAATAGAAAAAGCAACCTTAAAATTTATATGGAACCACAAAAGACTCTGAATAGCCAAAGAAGTCTTGAACAAGAAGAACAAAGCCAGAAACATAACACTTACTGATGTTAAAATATATTACAAAAGCTATAGTAATTTAAAAAAATCTTACCAAAAAACAGTCTTACCATAAACCAATGGAAAAGAATAGAGAACTGAGAAATAATTCTACACCTTATGATGAGATAACTTTTGACAAGATTGCCAAAAACACACAATAAGAAAAGACTCTTCAAAGTTTTTGAAAAAACTGGTTATTCACATGTGGAAGAATAAAATTGGATCCTTACTTCACATTATACATAATACTCAAAATGGATTAAAAATTTAAGGATTAATAAGTAATCTTACAAAATAGCAAGAAATCTAAAATATGATAGAGGGAATATAGTTAATAATATTGTAATAACTATGAATGGTGCCAGGTACATACTAAAACAGTTGAGGGTAACACTTTGTGAAGTATAGGATTATCTAACCATTATGCCGTACACATGAAACTAATGTAAAATCATATTCAATGTAAACTGTAATTGAAAAATAAAATTAAAAAGGAGCCAACCTTATGAGAGAGCATATTTGCCAATTATATATCAGACAAAGGTTTAATCTCCAAAATATATAAAGAACCCATGTGACTCAACACCAGGAAGACAAACAATTCAGTTAAAAAATGGGCAAAAGACCTAAACAGACACTTCTCCAAGGAGGACATACCCAGGGCCCAGAGAGATGATAAGATGCTCAGCACCACTGCAATCAGAGAAATGCAAATTAAAAACACAGTGAAATACCACTTCACACCTGTTAGAATGGCCATCATTAATAAATTAACAAATAAGTGCTGGTAAGATTGTAGAGAAAAGGAAACCCTAGTACACTGTTGATAGGAATGCAGACTGGTGCAACCACTGCAGAAAACAGTATGGAATTTTCTCAAAAAATTAAAAATGGAACTGCCTTTTGACCCATCAATTTCACTGCTGGAAATACACTCCACAAACCCTAGAAAACCAATAAAAATACTTATTCACCCCTATGTTCATGGCAGCATTATTTACAAAGACACTTGCTGGCAACAGCCTAAATGCCCATTAGTAGATGAGTGACCAAAACACTGGGGTACATTTACAAAATGGAATACTACAGAAAGAAAGAAGGAACTCCTGCCTTTTGTGACAGCATAGATGGAGCTAGATAATATTATGCTAAGTGAAATAAGCTAGTCATTGAAAGGCAAATGTCATATGATCTCACTTATAAGAGGAATCTAATGAAAAATAAACTAACAGGTAAATAGAACCAGAGACATGGAAACATGGAACAGACTGACAGAAGCCAGAGGGGAAGATGGAGGTTGATAATGGTGGAAAGAATGGCAAGGGACTAATCAAAGAACATGTATGAATGACCCATGGGCATGGACAATGGTGTGGGGATTGACTGTGGGAGTAGGGGGTTGAATGGGTGGAGGAGGGCAAAGGGGGAAAAATTGGGACAACTAATACAATAACAATAAAAAATAAATTAAAAAAGAAATAAAATTTTAAAAATGACTTAAATAAAAGACCTGAAACTTTTATACTTGTAGGAGAAAATGGGAAAAAATCTTCTTGACATTGGTCTGGAATATCAATGATTTTTCTCTTTTGGTATATTTTATTGAGTATGCTATTACAGTTGTCCCATTGTTCCCCACTTTATCCCCACCCTGTTGCACCCCATCCCATCATCCCAACACCTCTTAGTCCATGTCCATGCGCTGCACACACCGGTTCTTTGGCTTCTTATGACATCAAAAGCACAAACAACAAGCACAAATATACAAGTGAAATTGCAACAAACTAAAAAGCTTCTGCACTGCAAAGGAAACAATCAACAGAGTGAAAAAGCAAACTACACAATAGGATAAATTATTTGCAAACAATATATCAAGTAAAATTTCAACATTCAAAATATATAAGAAGCTTACACAATTCAGAAGCAAAAATAAAAATAAAAAAAGGGAATACTTGATTTGAAAATGAGCAAAAGACCTGAATAGACATGTCTCAAAATAAGACATCTAAATACCAAAGGGTGAAAAAGTGCTCAACATCACAACTCATCAGGGAAAAGTAATCAATACCACACTGAGATATTACCACACACCTGTTAGAAAGACTGTTATCAAAAAGACAAAAAATAACAAATGTTGGCAATTATGTGAAGAAAGGAGAACCCTTGTACACTGTGAGAATATATGCTGTCTGTCGGAAAGAGTCCAACCATTGTTAATACAATGAGAACAGTTTGCTCAACATGGATGTAATCTGGTAGCCAAGAAGAGTGGACTGGAATGCACATGTGTGAACAATGACGACTTCACTGTACTAGTCAGGGGGGTGGTAGACATCATTGAGTGAGCATGTGTACTGTGTGACCATCACATTCCAAATGACTTGAGTGAGTAGAGCAATGAATCTGTATCAAATTTTGTTTTAAACTTGAACATTACTTTGTGGAAACTATTCAGATGATTCAGAAGGCCACAACTATGGTGAACTGATTGGCAGCTATATCACAACAATGTGCCTACTCATGCGTCATATATTGTGAAGAGTTTTTCGACAAAATATCAAATCACCCAAGTGACTCAATCCCCTTACTGCTCAGATGTAGCACCCTGCAACTTCTGGCTTTTCCCAAAATGAAAACCACCTTTGAAAAGGAAGAGATTTCAGAGTATTGATGAAATTCAGGAAAATATGACAGGGCAGCTGAAGGTCATTGGGAGAACTGTGTGAGGTCCCACAGTGCTTACTTTGAAGGGGACTGAGGTGTCATTGTCATATGTACAATGTTTCTTTTATCTCGTATCTTCTTCAATAAATGTCTCTATTTTTCATATTACATGGCTGGATACCTTCTGGACAGACCTTGTATTTTGGTAGAGCCAGGATGGAAAATACTATGGGCGTTTCCTCAAAAATTAAAAATACAAGTAACTTATGATCTAGCAATGCATATATGTATTTCAATCTTTAAAAAGAATAAAATTCTGCCATTTGTGGCAGCATGAGTGAACCTGGAAGATATTATACCAAGTGAAATAAACCAGACACAGAAAAACAAATGCTGTATAATTTCACTTTATGTGTGGAATGTAAAAAATTAAACTCATAGAAGCAGAGATTAGAGTATTGATTACTGAAGGTTGAGGGGGAAGGAAAAATGGAGAGATGTCATTAAAAGTGTTCAAAGTTCCAGTTGCAAGATAAATATGTTGTGTGACTCTAATGTACAGCAATGTAACTACAGTTAACAATACTATATTGCTTAGTTCCAATTTACTAAAATGGTAAAATTTAAGTGTTCTCATTACAACAAAAGAAAGAAAAAAAATAAAGTGGTAAATATGTGAGGTGATAAATGTGTTGATTAGCTTGATAGTGTTTATACCATAATATGTAGGTATACAAAAATTAAGGTACACATCTTAAATAAATGCAATTTTAATTTGTCAATTAAATCTCAACAAAGATAATTAAAAAAAAAGAAACCAAGCAATCCAACTAAAAAGTAGGCAAAATTGGAACAAATGCCTCAAGAAAGAAGTTAGATAGGTGACAAATAAACAGATGAAAAGACGCTTAGCATCATACATCACTTGGTAATTGCAAAAGAGAAAAAAAACCCAACATATGGGATACCTCTACACAACTATTAGAAAACTAAACATCCAAAACAGTGACAAGACTAAAAACTAATGAGGAAATGGAGCAACAGGAACTCTAATTCATTGCTGTGAGAATACGAAGTGGTACAGTCACTTTGGAAGAGAGTTTCAGTTTCTTATCAAGCTAAAAATCCTCTTACCACATGGCCCAGTAATCATGTACTTAGGTTTTTACACTCACATGTTGAAAATTTATGTCCTCACAAAAACCTGAAAACAAATGGTCTAAAGCAGATTTAACCATAATTGCCGAAAACTGGAAGAAACCCACATGTCCTTCAGAAGGTGAATAAACTTTTGTATATCCATAAAATGGAACATTATTCAGCGATAAAGAGGAATGAACTATTGAGTCACATGGAGACACAAAACACATGGAGAAAATTTAAATGCATACAAACTTACCTCAGAGATATTGACGGTTTGGTTCCAGATCATTATAATGAAGTGAGTATTACAATAAAGTTATAATGTTTTTGCTGGTGGACAGTCTTACCTTTAGTTTGAAAAAAACAAAACATCTGTGAAGCACAATAAAGAAAACTAAACAAACAACTAGAACAGCAATAAAATTGCAGAAATGCAGATCACATGGAGGGTTATCAGCTGGGAAGGAGAGGGAGGAGAATGGGGGAAAAGATACAGGGAATAAGAAGCATAAATGGTAGGCATAAAATGGACAGGGGGAGGATAAGGATAGTACAGGAAATGGAGAAGCCAAAGAACTTACTATGTACAACCCATGAATATGATCTAAGCAGAGAGAATGTTGATGGGAGGGGGATGCAGGATGGAGGGGAATAAAGGGGAGAAAAAAAATGGGACAACTTTAGTAGCATAATCAATAAAATATACTTTAAAAAAAATCTAGCATTCACACTCATTAGTATTTACACAAAGGAGTTGAAAATGTCCACACAAAAATCTGTGCCATGATGTTCCCAAAACAAGGTCATATCAGTCCAAACTGACATGATAACCCACATTTGGCTTTTAAGGATTTCTTAAAAGGTGCACTGATTTTTTTTTTTTCATTTGTATGGCAGCCACCTCTGCCAGCAGTGCAATCTGTTCTCTTGGCAGGGATGCTCTTCTAAAAATTCAGTTTACTTGGTTATCTTGCACTCTCTGCTCTCTGGTGGGCTCCAGATAACATAATTTGTAGTTTATCCAGATTTTTCTCCTTTTAACAGTGGAAATGTCATTTCCTTGAATCTTTCCACATCATAAGTGAAAACAATGCCTCTAATTTTCTTTTAAACAGGAGGTGCTATGTTTAAATGTGCCTCACAGGAAAAAAAAAATCACCCAGTTAATTTGTTGTCTCCTGTGATTTGGCTGATTTTCCTTCTTCTACAAACCATATTTGAAAAATAAAGAAAAGTATCCAAATCACAGAACCAGGGGTGGTTTATTCCACAACTGTATTCTCTGCCTTCGCAGCAAACACCGTTTTCCTCATTTGATCTGCTCCCTAGGAGGATTTGGCCAGTTCGGTGTCAAGTTGGGAAAGCCTGTTGGTAAGGTTAATGTTAGTACTGACTGAGTTTTTACTAATTTATTGAACTTATAACCAGCATAGATTTGAGAGCAACAAATAAAACAATGGCATTATGGGAATTTTTAAAAAATGTAGTTAACCACAAAAGATTTGTTTGAATCATTTTAGCCTTCATTCAGAAGACTCAAATGGGTCCTATGAAACATTGGTTCACAACTTTTCATAACTTTGACTGAGGGGAGAATATCATCTTGGGTCATCCACGTTCTCTGGGAAGCAGAGAAGGCCATGACTGGGTCAACTGAAGGGACTTGGGAAGACAATGGGAGAAACCAGAGTCAGGAGCTATTGCCACAGCCCCCGTGGCCCCAGCAGCATCTACCTTATGAGGAACAGCACTCCTAACAACGTGTTGCGATTTCGAAGTTCCCTTCAACTCTCTCCAAAAGTTCTCCCCTCCTGGATCACTTTACCTCACCTCCCAGGCCCTCTCTAATAATGCATTTGACTTTCAGGGATTTTTGTCTACAGGATAAATTTTTGAATTCTGATAAAGTAAGAAAAGTAACTTAAGTGAGAAGCACCTTAAGATTCATTCTAGCACTGATTAAGGCATAGAATTAAATATTCTATGTAAAATACCTGGCCTGAATATTGAATAGATTTATTTTTGAATTGAATAAACATTGCAATTTAAAGACAGGATGTAAGTAGAATGGAACTGTAACTTATGTAATCAGCAATCAGAATACTATTAATGCTAAAATCGGCTTAATAAACTGGTATTTATACTCTTCCTCACTACTTGATTTTGGTTCTAATGTTCTGTCAGTCATGAGACAATAATTATTTTGATAAGAACTAACGTGAGTGTTTATAGAATTAGAGTTTTCTCATTTTTCTTTCTTTATGCAGCATTTGAAGTATGTGAAAATGGATATGATTTTGTTGATTGAATACCAACTGTCTTCACTTTAACATTAAACCTGAAAAAATACAATAATCATTTTTTAGATCTAGGTAACATCAATGTTAATGTATTAAGAAATCACTATATTTCCAATATTTTAACTTAAAGTTATTCAATAATTTTAAGTTAAAATTATAATCTTTAATCACATTTTTACAAAGAATTTGAATGTTTTACTCATTATGGAAATGCATATAAGAAGAAGTAATTAGAATGGTTGAATTCCACTGAATTTCATATTTACAAAAAGAATAGCCATTTATTTCTAAATCTAAGGAACATATTTTCAAAATTCTGTGGCTTTATAACTTATTCTGAAGTTTAAAATATAACTCAGGTATAAATGAAAAGATCTGTGGAATACTGCTCAGTGGATTAAGTTCACTAAACACATATATCTGGTTTTCACAGGGTGAAGAGTTATTCAAGGATGTGTAAAAATCTATTACTTTTTGGTTTAGAAAAAACTTTGTGATATATAAGTTATATCTCATAAATATTACATAACTCTCAACCCATTAGACAGAAAATAAGTTCTACGTAATTTAATTCAGAAATACTGTTGATTAATGAAATTATACAATTACCCATAGTTTTTATTCTTTTATTTGATGTTGTGGTTTAAATCACACACATACATTTGTTCCACTCTTACAAGTCAACACTTGTCTGGTATGCCACATACACTAGAAAGAGTTTTACACTGAGAGCAGAAGTCATCAAGTATTGGAGAGCTTGATGCAGTTTTGCCCTGGCTGTGCCCACATCATCATCAGAGTTTACTATGCCAGAGAGAAGTCAAGGCTGACAAGAACTGAGCCAGGGTTGGAAATTGACAAAAGTTTCTTCAGGGGAGAAGGCTCGGGACTTAGATTAAGTTAATTTTTAATTTTGGAAGTTGCACATTATTACTAAAAACTTTAAAAATGTCTATAAATGATTGGATATATCTCCCGATGCCTTCCATCCATTCTGACCTCACTTAAGACTTCCTTGAAGTCCTGTGTTCAGTGCTGATTTTGATAGCAAGAACTCCTACTCCAAGAATCCAGGGTAATATTTTCATGGCATTTTGTCCTATCAGGTGGGAACAGAGTCCATGTTCTATTCAATTACTTAATATCTGTTCACAACATAGGTGTTTATTTCTTTTTTCAATTTATATTTGCTGATTCTTTCATTATCATCTGTATCAAGCAAATCTGGTCATGCCATTCCATATAATTTGCAAAATGAATGTATTTTGCTATGATGCCATAGTTGAATATACTATGAGGTAGATATCACCTTTAATTTGCTAGGATAAACATCTCTGCCATTCTCCAGATTGCATTAGGCTTTACATAAAAAAGACACTTTTTCACTCAGAAATAAACAAACCCCATCCAAATAAGTCAAGTAAAACTATTTATTCAGATTTTGCTACAGCAAGGGAATCAGTCACCATCATTTGCATTTGGCAGAGACTCAATGGCAGGCGGGGAAGTCTAAAAACTTTGTAGTGGAAAAAAACTTCAGGTATGTTCTGATGAGAGGTAGATGGCATGGCGAAGTTGGGGGGCGGGCTAAATAGAAGTGGAGAATTCTGTGTGAATGGTTAGGGAGCATGTTTGGTTTTCTCTGATTGATCTTGGAAGCAGGGGCAAAAATTAGGGAAGCTGGAAGTTATCTACCAAGCCCTGGTCCACTTTGGCTCATTGCTGTAGGGGTAGTGGTTTAACTTCTAAGCTACTTGCTACAGAGGTTGCAGGTTAAATTTCTATGTTCATATTTGGCCTCACCGTTGTGTATTTGTCTATTCTTTCAGTTATCTTGTTTGGTCATTCTTTGCATTGTGAGAGTTTGAACAATTCAGAAAAGCACAGATATCCAGATTATTACTGCTCAGGGGTTGTTCAGTTATCTCTATATTCAACTGTATTGTTAGATTTTCTTGAACTGATTGTTGCTGTATCATCCTGGGAATCATCTGATATGGGAGCAGCTGTAGAAAAACATATAAGATGCTGGACCGAATGCAGTGGGCTAACGTTATGACCACCATGATGAAAATAACAATCAATGGCCTTGCAGAATGCTTCAGAACCAGAAGCCTCAATTGTCTGACCTATGCTGAAAGAACAAATCCCATCGGTCATGAGAGATCCAAATAGCTTTGATCCAAAGGTTTTGTAGAGCCTGGTCCACCTAACCTGTTCTATTAATCCAAGTATAGCAAGAAGTTATTAGTAATGTCATGGATACCATCAGGATTAGCCAACCAAAATCTAGAATGTTGTGATTTCCCTTCACTACCTGAGCTAATGAATTGAGACTGCTCTGTATTCTATCTAGAATCAGAGTTAGTGATACGTTTCTTCTGGTCTTTTCTTTATGATTTGTATGATTCCCACTTATGGGAACAATGCCTTGATTTTTTCACATAAACAGCGAGTCAGTAATTCAGGCAGTTTTCCTGAATAATCAAGAGTGGTCTTGTTTAGGAGCTCACATCTGAGACAGGGATTCCATGCTTGGTTATTTATATAATTAGGGTTGCTATGTACACTGAAGCCTCAGTATACTATTCCTAAAGTGCATGAGGTGTTATTCTGAGGTAAACAAGACCAGATGTCCTTACCACAAAGGAAATATTTATCCAGTAAGTGCATATGGAGATTCAGGGGAAAAAAAAGAAACAAAACACTTGTTCATAGCATGAGGTCTGAACCATGGCCAGACCTTAACTGGGTTACATATTTAGATCTCTATATTTTTCTCTTCCAGGTGGCAAGTATTTGGCCCATTGCCCTACAAAGACTACTAAATTTAAGCTATAACTTTTAGAGTAGGTAAAGCTGCTTGATTTTGTGTTTCCAACCTGGGGCATACTGACTTTTGTGTAGAGTATGAAAAGTAAAATTTTAAAACTGCTGAAAGTAAACTGAAGGAGCAGTAACAGAATACCTGTATGCCTTTTAAACTTGCAGATTAAGAAAGAGCATGTTTCTGGATGGGATACAGAGAAAAGAAAGGCGATAGAGCATGAAGGGTGGCTGTTTCAATATGCAGGAGAGAATGTAATTTCTCATTGCCGTGTAGTGGTGCCGTGTAGTGGTGTTTAGATGCAAGGAGCAATAAAATCCAACTTTTAAATTAGTATATTTGAAGATTAAGAAACCTATTCTCTGGGCTCTGTCTCCACAAGAGTGATAGAGTCCAACAGTAGAGGATGCATTAATTTAAAATGCATCACATGTTCCAAATGTTCCACATATCAATTTAACATGATGACTGTACTGTAGAAAAGAAAATGACTCAAAAATAGAGCACAATTAAACAATAATAAACTCTCTCACTTTGATTTTGTTAATAATTATACTCACTACTTTTAACTGCATTCTAAAGCCTCCTATTTTATCTATCCAACTATTGTTATTGTTTTTCATAAATGTATAAAAGTGCTTCATTTTAGAAAGAAAATATGACATAAAGTAGAAAATTACTTTAATATCCTCTATTTAGTTGCTCTAAAAATAAGAATTTCCATATATATTTATTTTCTCCTGTACCACAATTCTTGGAATAATTATATCTATATCAATTAATATCATACTTCCCATGAGCACTTTCTCTTTTCTTTTGCTTTCTGTCTACATTTCATTATAAGAAATTCATTTAACTTTACCCCACATAAGTATTATTTTAATACTTTTAATGTGTTTTCATGTTATGCTCTTAGATAATTGTGCAATTTACAGAACTCTAAATGATTTTGTTTTAAATAGTACTCTTTAAAACAATTTAGTACCTTCAAAGCAATTTTTGCATCAAAAGTCCTCAGATTCAAATAGAACAAATAATTTAGATAATCATAACACCGTTTTTAAGGTTCATTTATACTGTGTACCATAAAATCCATTTATTAATTGGCATAGTGTTCCTGAACACTGTGACTGACACGTACGGAGTCAATAAAAATGTTATTTTATGTTAAAATGTCCTATTTGCTTGCTATGAATATGGCTGAACCTGGACTCTGGAGGATAGCACTAAGGGCACATCAAAGAGTAGTAAAATACTCTGGGCTGTACACAAGGGTTTCTAGTTGTGCCCCACCACTGCTGAAGGTTAGCTGTCTTATTTTACTTTTCAAGGTTAGATTTCTTGTCCTGTTATTCCTAAATCATAATAGAAGTTAGTACTCTGAGACTTGCTATATTTACAAATAATGCAGGTAAAACATGACAACGGTGCTCTTTTTAAAAAAAACATGCAGTAATAATGAAAAAGATTGCTAATATTTAAGTAGTAAAGCAAGAGATGTCATATTTAAAATATGTGTACAAGCCCCAGGAAATAAAGATGAATGTTTTCCAGATCCAACACACACACACACACACACACACACACACACACACACACACACACACAATTTTGTTGAGAGGTAGTTGAGCTCATGTTAATATACAATGTATACAAAGTAATTTCATTGACGTAATAAATTAATTAGGAAAGGTCAATTAGGTAATGTCTCAAGAGCATTTGCTGATCAATAACTGTGTTGAATCACCTAAATATAAACAAAGGTGCCAATCATGTGGTGTGGGAACATTTGGAAAGGAATCTATTGGACTTTAGCAGGGAAGAAGTTCTATTACAGATTGTTTCAGAATTTGCATCCACAGTATTTACAAATTTCTTCTTCTACAGTAACTGGCTCAATGATAGTTCATCTAAGGAGTGAAGTGGGCCAGGGATAATCTGGTCACTGAGCAGGAAACCTTTGAAACGATAACACATGAAGACAATAATAGCTTTGCCGCTTAATATTAGCTACGTTATTGTGAAGAGGTTAAGGTTTTTTTTTAATGCCTTGGTTTCTACATGATTACATTATATGTTATATTGTGTTACATTACATATACGTACATGTCCATATTTATGTATAATACATATACTATATATAATACACATATATACTCTGCATAATTTATTAACTAACATATTAAATATACATGTAAGTTGTATGTATACAATCTCTTCTCTCAGGCTTTGTATGTCTAAATCTCATTTATAGGAAATTTACTTAACGTTAGTCCATACATGAGTTTCCTGGAGCTTCCATAAGAAACTACCACAAACTGGGTGACTTAAACAACAAAACTTTATTATCACACAATTATGGTGACTGGGTCTGAACACAGTCAAGTTGTCAGTCTGGTGGGTTCCTGGTGAGGTCTGGGAGGGAGAATCTGTCCCATGCTTCTCTGCTAGTTTCTGGTAGCCTTAGCTATTCCTTGGTATGTAGATGGTGTTCTCAGTGTCATAGAAGGTTCCCTTTATCATGTTTAAATATGTGTCCAAATTTTCTCATTAATGATACCATTGGATTAGAGCCCATGTAATAACTCATCTTATCTTGATCATCTGCAAAGACCCTATTTTTAAGTAAACTCATATTACAGGTAAGTGGGATTTATTATATCATTTAGGAAACACAATTCAACTCATAACACTTCAAGTAAATATTAGCATTTTTACAATTACATATGTCCCATACATATAGGAATTTTTATATATTTACATTTTCAAACAGTATTTCTTAATATACATCTGTAATTAAATTTAAATAATGCAGAAATGATGTCAATATCTTTATATTGGTAAATTTAGGTTAAAAGAAAAGCAAGTAGGTATATGCAGTAATACATGTATTGTGTATACTGGTTTGTTTTAGCATTTAAATTTAGGTTTTAAATTATGTGTAACACAGGTAAGGAAGACTAATTTTAGGAAGGTACTAAGTGTGTCATAGTCTATTACTACAAGAAAAGTTCAGGTTCTAGCCTTCATATTTACCTGGCATAGCTGGTAATTAAAAAAAAAACAAAACTAATGCTTGACATCTACTTCCAATCATAAATTTATGTTATTTGAGTTGCGAGCACTACAAGGAAAAATAAAACCAGTTAGTTGAAGGTTGTGATAAGATATAAGAGATCAAGGCATTACAGAAAGTGAAGACCTGAAAGGGACATCAGAGGCTATGAATTCCGTAGACTGTAAATAAAACATCCTATATAGGTGAGTAGCTATCTCTCTTTCTTAATATCAAAAATGCTCCTTCCATTTTGAAAAAGAGTCAAATAATTCAATTTATCAGTGTTTGGATCCCAAATAATTACAAAGTGAAAGAAGACTGAGATTTTAAAGAAAAAATCACACACTTCGTGTGAAGCTGAAGTGGTATCAATGAAAGTTATACAAATAGACTACATGTACTTTTTTAGGAAAGAAAAGAAATGTATTTTACCTAACATTATGTATTTCACATGTAGTGCACATAACGGAATAACAATTGAAAAATCGAATTCTCTAAGATATATATTTCTATAAAAATACTATGTGAATAAAAAATGAAAAATATATACTTAAAAAATTCTGGACAATGGTTATATCTGTATGTTGTTATTTTTATATTAGGGAACTTCAAAGAATGATTTCAAATTCCATCTAGTCCAAAGTAATCAACAGAAACATTCTATGGGCTTCCATGTACCATTCTTTTCACACTGTCTCATATTGAAAAAAATTCTGAAAAATACCTTTTTAGTATAACCTCACACAGGATGTTCTGAGATGTCTTCATTTTGATAGAAAATTAGGCAAGACTGACAGGTACAGTGTGGGAGTAAAATTTCAGAAATAGGGCACTTCTGAGTCATGAAGGGTGGAAGTCATGGCGTTGCGCATTGGTGCTCCTGGTGAGCTGAAGTCTCAGAGAATTAAAATGTATTATTTGCAAAAATTTTCTGTTTTAAGACTTTATAATTTTATAGCAGTTTTAGATTCACAGCAAATTGAGAGGGATGTTCAGAGGTTTTCCATAGAACCTCTACTGCACAGGTACATGGCCACCCTTAATATCTGTAGCCTTCACCTGAGTGGTTACAATTGACACTATTGTATTCATCTAAAGTCCATAGCTGACATTACTGATCACTCTTGATGGTGTACATTCAATGGGTTTAGACAAACATATATTGGTGCATAACTATCATTTATAATTTTTTGACGTATGTACATTTGTTCTTTATATATTTTCTTTCACAATGCCTAATTTCCTTAGCCTATGTGTCATGCACTTTTATAGCCTTTCCATTGAGAGACTAATGAAAATACTTTGGGAATGAGAATTAGAACCTGCACAATGTTACAATCTGCCTCCATGGCAATCTATACACAAATGTATCCATATAACATAAATTTGTCCCCCAATCAATAGTTCTTTTGACAACATACGAGTGATTCAGAATAGGTAAGGGAGCTCTATTCAGCAACATTTCTTTAAGTATCATAGATTGGAAAAGGAATTAGCTTAAAGGTTGTCAAGTTAGAAATCTATATTGAAGTCATACTAAATACCACATTTTAACCCAACCTAACAAGACCTACAATTTCATTAACTACACACACATACACACTGTCACTGATTCCCAACCCTCCCCATTCTACCCAGCCCACCAATCAGAGAATGGTTCTCCTGCTTGTTCACCAGTCAGATTTCCATGAACATGTCATTTTCTTACTCATTGAGGATCTAATTTAATTGCAGTATTCTTAATTTTTAAAAGACTTTCTATTCATATTACCTATTTTAAGCTTAAAATGTATAATCTGTGAACTCCATGACTACATTTATGAAACACTGATGGAAAATTTCAATAACAGTACAATTATTTTCAGAGTTTTTGGAAGTGACCCAAAAAATGAGGTATTAGCATCACAAAATATGCTTTTTGTTGATAAACTGGATTAATTTTCATGCATCTGCAGGATATAATACTGACTGAAGGCTATATACCACATTTTCCTACAGTGAAAAGATTTAAGTTAGAGCAGGAGAGGAACTGGGTACTTTCAGGCATAGTCACCAATTACATAAGACTAATAGGGTTATAAGTAGCATAGTTTCCTACTTTAAGCATTGAGTAATGGGTTTAAAGACTATATAAGTATATAAAGAAGAAACCTGAATGCAACCTTTTTTCAAATAGGACATGAATAGTATAAGCTTTTAATATACTATTTATTAGTTTTATTTCAAAAAAGGTTTAAAATAGTAGTATCCTAACTGAAATAAAATGTCAACATTACTTTTTTAAAAAAATCACCAGTTTTTAGTATACTATTTTCGCATACCCTTTGTGTTTTATTTTAAAAAGAGGTTTAAAATAAAATTTCAAAATTATTTTTAATTACTCCAGAAGTGAAATTTAAATATTGTAAAAAGGAAAAACATGAACCTTAGTTTTGGAAAAATGTTATTGACATCATATAAATTACAAAGATATACTTGCTACCACAAAATGCATGATAACCAAATATCTAAAAGTTTATTAAATTAGTTAATATAATAAAAGTTTTTTAAAAAATCACTCTATAACTTAACTTACCCAAATAAAGAAAAAAACACAAAGGTCTTGTGTTTCCCAAGACTTTTTACATTTTTTAATTAAAAAGAAAAATAAACTGAGCATTTGGTGGTAGTATACAGATACTTTAATGATAAAAAGTGAGGGGATGAGCAGGCCTGTGGCTTGGTCCTACTTCTTGACCTGATCCATGATTCATCTAATCTAATAGTAAACTCTTAGAAATATGCAGAAAATCTATATTCTTATTTATGCCGGACACACAGGCAGAATGATAGATAGTGGTTTTCAGAAGAGTCAGGAGGTTCCAGGAATGTTTAAAGAACCCTGAGAAAACAAGAGCTCAGCTTCTCAGGGTGCCTGATTATACTTCATACCATATAATTGGTTTATTATAGCTGATAAACCAATTATCAGCTAATATCCCTGCACTGATAGTTGTTTATAGCCAATTATCAGCTAATATCCCTGCACTGATAGCCAGTCAAGCTTGTGTCTGCCTAGACGTATCTTGTGTATAATTCATTCTTTGTAGTCTTCTCTCAGTAGATCAGCTCCTGTATGTTTTACCTGTATTAAAGAAACTTGAATCCTCTTTTTGTCATTATATTTTAATTATTCAGTATTATCTAACATGGTGATGAAATTCTATAACATATATGTAATTCTTATCTCACTGCTAATGTATAATTTCTGGTAGGTATCTTCTTTACCACATTATATTTTATGCATGTTTGACATTTTTTTCTTTTAATACGTGTTTTACTATGGTATTCTAAAATGTTTTGTACTGTTAGTGAACTGATTTTAAGTTTGTATGCCATTTTCTTAATCCTTCTCAAGTACATTTTTGCTCTTTTAGATTTTTAAATACAAAACAGAAAACATGTTTGATTTTGATTTTGGCTTTTTAGATATTTGGCACTTTAAAGTACAATTCTTGTTTTGTTTATTCATCTTTTTATTTCTACTCTTTCCTTTTATGATGCCAGTGAAACATTTTAAAGAAACTGATAATATCATTATTGTACTATTTTACATTTAATGTGTCCCTGTTAGTTGTCTTGAGTCTCTAGACAAGACCCTGTACCTTTGTATTCTATTTATTTTAACCACTTTTTTTTCCCCATAAATGGGTCTTTGGGAAGCTTCTTAATTGTTATGAGATTTTTTTTTCTTTATGGGGAAAATCATTAAAAATAATCACATGATTTTCTTGTAATGGACCATATCTAACCATAGTCATTATTTTCCTGCACTTCACTCTCTTTGACTTGCGCATATTAATATTACAGAAGGTACATAATCCATCTCCTCAGAAAACACCATTTACAGCTTCTTAACACATATGTAGTTATTTATCAGCTCCATCAAATTAGTACAAATAATATATATATGAACATCAATAAAATGACCGTCAAATATGTTCACTATTTGAAATTCTTCATTACTCGTGGATACTTTACATACCTTTAAAAATATAGTTTGTCTCATTTTAAAATCAGGATAGATTGAAAAGACAGGAAAGAAACTATAAAGATATTTTTGATAAAGTTATAAAACCAATAACTAAACATGTTTTTAGAATGTGAATTAGGTTTTTGAATTTTAAATTGCTGAAAAATGGTGTTTGTAATAGATCATGTTACTAGTCTGTCACATCATGCAGAGTGACACAATAGGTGTTATCTACTAGGATTTGGTGCTTATTAGAAATGTTTCATTGTTCATTTATATCCTGAAGGCTATACATGAAAAATTGGGACTAATTTATTTTAGAAGTTGCATATGATATTATGTTTCTTTAAGTGTGCTTTCTTTTTGTTTAAATGATGGTTAACTCCTTGAGCAATATTTAGTATTCTTTTAGTTAATATATCCCTAAATTTTAGAGAAAAGTCAAAAGATATTATAAATCAGTAATAGTTACTAATATTTATTTTTAAAATAAAGTTTATGAAATATTAGGGAACTGTTCTAGGACTACCTAAATGTTATCCATGGATATATTACTTGACTTAATTTATTATTATTTTTTATCGTTCTTCTATTACAGTGGTCCTGATTTTTCCCCCTTTGCCATCCTCCGCACCCCCCAACCCCCTGCTCCCACAGTTAATTCCCACATTGCTGTCCATGTCCATGGGCCATTCATACATTTTCTTTGTCTAGCCCCTTTCCCTTATTTGACTTAATTTTTAAAGAATGATTTGTGGATACTCTGGAAAGGGTAAGAGTAAGATGAAGAAAGGAGAAAGATACTGTGGCAAAAGAAATGAATAGAAGAGTTGATTTTCAAATCCGCAAGCAGTTCTTACTAGAGTATGATGGGAAAATGGTGCCATGAAGATTGAGAGTAAAAGCTGAAATAATGTCTGAATTGTTGAGTGAAATGTACAGGAGAGTTTGGGATTCTTTGAGGAGTTGCTGGGAGACTTTACACATAGGTATAACCTAAATTATGAGCATTTTATTAAGAACATTTTTATTAACAGTGTGGTAGATGCATTTTAAGAGTTAAATACAACAAGGATCCAAAAATAAAATCAATTAGGAAACCATTGCCATGATATAGGGGAAAATAATTATGTCTTAATCAAGACTCTTAACAAAGGAAATAAATTAACGGATACTTGGTAAGTAGAATAACTAGGGATTTCTGAATGGATTTGAGTAGGACAGCAGAAAGAGGAGTTAAGGATGGTTTTCTCAGGTTCTGCATTACTCAATTGTTTTTATCTGTGCCTATGGGTTTATATATACTCTGTCATTCACTCATTGATTCTTTTATTCACTTAGTCAATATTTCTTATAGACTACATTTTATGTACTAAGTAATGTGCTATAAACTGGACACATAGCCATGAGCAAGACTGATAAAATTCTCTATTTCATTATATTTCAACTTTTCTCAATTTCCAAATTAGTTGTGATAAAAGTAAAAAGCATGCCAAATTTTTCTGATTTCTGAGTTGACTGTGGTATGATTTATGGCTCATCATGACATTCCCTTCTTACATATTGTGACCAACCTACCTGGTTGCTTTGAGTCAGACCCTGCAGTTTCATTTATATGTCTTATTCTTTCCCATGTTACCTGTTAAAATGAGCTATTACCATGCTTTGAATTTGTGTTTCTAATACAGTAGTTATATATAGCTTGAGTAGATTGTAGGAAGGAAAATCTTCTAATGGGGATAATATTAATAATCATAGTAGTAATAATTTGGTGATTTATTATATCAATTAGTATAATTTTATATGTTGCATTTTATTTACACTTTAAAATTATCATTTGAGTTAAAAAGATGTTAATTCATATTATAAAAATATAAAAATTCAGAAATTTTATTTTATTTTTATTATTATTTTATTTTCAATATTTTATTTATTTTTAGAGAGGGGAAGGGAGGGAGAAAGAGAGGGAGAGAAACATTAATGTGGGGTTGTCTCTTGCCTGTCTCTATGGGGGACCTGGCCCGCAACCCAGTCATGTGCCCTAGACTGGGAATCGACCTCACAACTCTTTGATTCGCAGTCTGGCACTCAATCCAATGAGCCACACCAGCCAGGGAAAAATTCAGATTTTAACTTATTTTACCAAAATCACAATAGACAGACAATGAAGGTTAAATTGCCTACTTTAACATAACTCCTTTAACTCTGTGCTTAGAATAATTTCACGTTCCTTAAAAGGCACATACTATCAGGTAGGTATGGACAATGTGTCATGGCTTTTTAAAAAATTTTAACAAAATAAACTTGATAAGGTAATGAAGTGTATTGAATTTAGAACTATGATCTTCAGAAGAAATGAGTTCAAGTTCAAACAAGTTCACTATTATCTTTTTGCTCCTACAATTTGGGCTCCTAATTTTACTTTCGGAATTTTTACTTGATTATCATTATTATCACTATAGTGGAACCTCAGTTCTTGAACTAAATTCATTCTGGAAGGCTGTTCAAGAAGTGAATTGTTTGAAAACCAAATCATTTTTTCCCAAATTAAACATATAGTATCACCATGAAAGGGTTGTCGGGTCAAGAATCAAAGTTTTATTAGACAACTGAGACATTTTTTCCCAGGAACAACTTGGTCAAGAACTGAATTTTTGGGGATGGGAGACATTCAAGAATTCAGGTTTGATTGTATGACCTAACTGAATAAGAAAAAATAATAATAATGGCAAGTATGTAACAATGGAAATGATATATAATATATACAATTGTGTTTTTAGTTTTGCTTTTTTACTGTGATTCAATATAAACTTTTACAATGTTTTTATTGTTTATTCAATTAGTTAATTATAAATATTTAAAAATGTTTTCTTAGAGCTCTTTCATTTTCTACATTTTATATACCATTAATGGAATGCCTGTATGTAAGTATATTAGCACTACTAGATTAGTGTTATAAATAAGAAAGGCATTATTTAAATGCCCTCTGAACCACTCCTTCTCTATGGCTTATCAGTGGCAATTCAAATCTTGGGCTAAAGTAGATCTACTCTTATATTTTTCCACAATAAGATAAAACCTTGTTCATATTCAACTCAGGTCCTGTTTTAAAGCATCTCATCTGTGACAGCTCTGTTTCGATAATCAGCATTCTGCTGATGCTGCATTACCACAACGGATGATTCCTGACACAAGGAGAAGTCCCAGGCTGTTGACCTAGAAAAAGCTGGCTCTTCTCTAGCTAGTTTTGTTTTTCTTGGTTACTAAGAAAAACGCACAACTGTATGCTATTAATACCCAAATTCTAAAATGCACTGTGTCATTGTGTTATCTGTTTAAACTTCCTAAGTTTCTCGAGGATTAATGGAAACCATTGATCAGAAAAATGCTACTGGGTGCTGTATTGGAAAGTGTTTGGTATCTATGCAAAAATATCAAAGATATATACAATGTATAAAGTCACACTCATTTCTTACTACTTTAACATTTATAAATTGTAAAATGGTAATTTCCAAAGAACAAAATATAGCAGAGGATGATTCTTCATTGTGGTTCATACTCAAGAAGAGTATGAACTAATAAGGTAACAAAACATAGGTTATGTCCTAGTACTATCCATATTTAAAAAAAATTTCTCTTACATCATTTTTTATGTTATTTTGTTTTGTTTTATTTTATTTTATTCTATTTTATTTTTCTTTACTTTTTAGTCCCCTCATAACCTCCTCCCCCAGAAATGACCACCCTGTTGTCCATGCCCATGAGTCATTTTTCTTTTTTGCTCAATCTCTTCACTCTCTAACCTTCTTCTACCCCAGCTGTCATCCTGCTCTCTATGAGTCTGTCCCCATTTTTCTTGTTAGTTCAACTTGTTCATTTAGATTCCACATGTGAGTGAAACCACATGGTATTTGTCTTTCTCTGACTGGCTTATTTTACTTAGCATAATTTTCTACAGGTCCATCCATGCCATTTCAAAGAGTAAAATTTTCTTCTTTTTTATGGCCAAGTAGTATTCCACCATGTAAAATCCCATAGTTCTTTCATCTACTCATCTATTGATGGATACTTGAGCTGCTTCTATATCTTGGCAATTATAAATAACTCTGTAATGAACACAGGGGTACTTATGTTCTTTTGAATTAGTGTTTTGGGTTCATTTGGATATATTCCCAGCAGTAAGATTGCTGGGTCAAAAGGCAGACCCATTTTTAAATTTTTGAGATATCTCCATACTGCTCTCTACAGTGGCTGCACCAGTCTGCATTCCCACCAATAGTACAAAGGTGTTCCCCTTTCTCCACGAACTTGCCAGCACTTAAAGGGAACAATTCAACAAGAGGATATAAACCTAGTACTATATATTTTAACCAACTGAACTCCCCAAGCCAAATTAGAACAGTTTTATATACAAATTTAAAAAAAAATGAACTTAAATTAAGCCTGGTATTAATTTCTATGTTTTCTTTTCATTAATGATGATGTTTTACAACATAAAATTGTTTTGTAGAGAAATTCTAAATTCTGTTGTGTTTTTTGTTTAGATTTTTATAATAATGTGGTTCTCATTTATAACTTGATAAAATAAATAAACTACATTTAATGTACAAAAATAAACTCAATTTTAAATGTTGTATTTTATTTTTAAACTATGTAAGTTTGCTAGTGCTTTTATATACCAAGTCATAAATTCCCATTCATATATATTAGACAAATAAAAATAAGAAAATTGTTGCAGAGAAGATGTAAAATATTAAGGGTAGATAAGAGATTTAAAAAAGGGATGCTTTAGTAAAAATAAATAGCACAGTTTTTCTTTAGTTAGTGCTGCCAAGCATAACACAAGAATCTAAAAAATATATATTTGCACATGAAATACACTTAAACATAAATTTTAAATTTGTATTTGCAAATCTTGCAAGCATTACAGTATTCTAAATGTAAGACTTCATTAGTGTATGTTTCAATATCATGTACATTTAATTAAGTCACTATAAATCAATTCATGAAGAGTCTACTTCACATGCAAGCGAAGGCTAAGTGGTAAAGAGAATCAAAAGCAGTAAAAATAAATGGATGGATGAATGAATAAATAAATAAATAATGAAAGTGTTTTGCATCATCAAGAACCACATTATATTGTTGGAAAACAAACTGAACACATATAAGATAAATTAAATTTGAGACTACATAGCATTTCTAAGGGAGCAACATAAATATTTCAAAATATTGTCAATATCTCACAATATACTTTAAGAAATGTTATAGTCAGAAAGACTGAAAGCCACATTCATATTTAAATTTTTTAGATTACTTTTCATGGATTTAATTTATTATGCGTGTGCCTATGGCTTCTATTTCACGTTTGACATTTCCTTCTTTCTATCCCAATTTGAGCCTTCACTTGAACCACAATTAATGAATATGCTAGCAGTCTTTGGTAGGAAATAAGTTCAAGGACAAAGTAGAGAATCCAATATACCATTGTGGTTTAGAAGCTAAGGGCATGATCAGTTTATTTCCAAAGGGTCTACTTAAAGTATGTAAGAGGATATCCTTTGAGTGACAGCCTGAAAGAGGGAATTTTTCAGATTTTTCCACCTAACATATTCTTAAAAAGAAAATAGAGGAGGAAGTATCTCATTCTTACTACCTATGTTTACTGCTTTAAAATACTCTGGCCTACTCATATATACTGAGTTTATACAAAGCTCTTTAAGGGGCAACTGTAATTATTTTAACCGTGATCAAATGCCAGGTCTCTAAGGCTGTTTCTCTTTCATCATGTTAACTTCTCAAATCAAGTTCTTATCTAGAAAACTAAATATAAACTAGGATATAGTAGTTTGGTGGGATATGTTAGTGTGTCATCAAATGTATTACAGAAGGGGCAGATAATCTGACTAAAGTGGTAAAAATTTGGAGATGGCCAAGTAAATGATTTTTTAAAATATTCTTTTTACTTAGAATTTCATGTGTTATAAATGAGCTTAATCAGAAAACTATCAATGAATATCTTGTGGAAAAAAACAGACTGTGTAAGCAGGACTAATCAGTGAGTGTTATATGAGAAGTGGTTACAGTGAATATATTTAGTCTTGAAAATTTTAGGTTTGACAGTGACTACATACTAAGCAATGGTTACATAAGAATACAGGGTCAAAGGACAGTTGTTTTATTATACTTTTCAAGATTGTAAAGCTTGAATATATTACTATAGTGTTGAGTAAGCCCACAGAGAAGAAAACTATGCATGAAAAACACATTATTTACTGAAATAGGTTTCTAAGTATGTGGGGTGTGGTCAAAGAGAGAAATTGAGAGACTGACTTTGAAAAGGAAGAGGAAATTAATTATTGCTCCCAAAAATACTTCATATGTTTAACAAATTTGATTTAATTACAAAATAGAAATATCTGAATTATACCTTTTATACATGAAATAATCACAAAATACAAGGAAGTGTAATTTTTTTCAAAACAGCTTACAAATAATGAAAAGAGCCTTTAAGAAGCAATGATGACATGACAGAATTTTTCGCATATCTAGTGCCATTGTGTATCTCTCTTGTAATTGCTATAATGTCATCTTTCTTTTTTCTCTCCTTTCCTCCCTCCTTCCCTCCTGTCTTTGTTCCATCCTTTCTTCTTTCTTTTTTCCTCCTCCTTCGTTTTCTCCTCCTCTTCCTTTTTTCTCCTCCTTTCTCTTCCTCTTCCCACCCCTCTTCATCATCTCTCTCTTCCCCTCCTCTCTTTTTTTGAAGGGGATATACAACATGCCAAGAATTCTTCTAGGTATTGGTGTTAAAACTGTTCGCAAGGCTAACCTCAAACATATTATAGCAGATTTATTTCAGAAAATGAACAATGCTGTGGCAAAAATAAATTAAACCAATATCATAAACAGTTATTGGAAGAAAAGAAATAAGGCTGCATTAGCTTGTTTTGAATTACATGTTTGAGTTTATACCTGCATGAAGAAAGAAATACAAAGCATGATAATAGGATTAATGCTCTAGGCTTAGGAAAGGAATATCCAGCACTAAATCCCTAGGACTGAAAAATTCATGGTAGAAGTGAGGGACTGAAATAAGAATAGGCGGTGGGAAAGGGCATGAATAGTGGAAAATAAATTCAAAACGTAGGCTAAAACTAAGTACACTTTGAAATGTATGTTTGTTCCTCAAATATCTTATTTTTGCCTCTTATTTTTCCTTTTCTTTTTTACTCTCCTAGTTCAGAGGAAACTATAATTTTTCTACTATTTTTCTATTAAATTTTTTGTTGGTACTATACTATTTTTTAACAACCAAGATACACTTCTTGTTTCTGAGTATTTTTGTTATAGTACCTCGTTATTGTTTTACGGGTAACACACACAAGAGTAACCTGTTTTTCTTGAGGCCTATAGGAGCTAAACATAACATTGTTTTCAAATTGCTTCAGTCATTTTTTTTCTTTTCAACCCATCAGAATCATTAATAAATTTTAATTTATTGAGATTTATTTTTAACACATTTTTTCCATCCCAGTTGATTTAAAAGATACATATAATAAAATTTAATCTTTGTGGTATACAGTTTTATGAGTTTTGTAGATGCATAGGATTATGTATCTCCCAACACAAAAGCATATAGAATAGTTTCATCCCTCCAAAAAGTCATGCATGATGTACATTTGAAGGCTACTTCTCCACCAACTATTTATTTTTTTAAGCCTATGATTTTTCCTGTTTCAGAATGTCATATAAAAGTGATCACACAATAGGTAGCTTTGTGTATCTGCCTTCTTATAACTAGAAAATGCATTCAAGTCTCATCTATGATTTTATGTGAATGAATCAATTTTTTTTAATTGCTGAGAAGTAGCTCATTGTATGACTCTACCACAGATAATCTAACATTTGGATAGTTAAGGGATATTTGGCTAGTTTCCAGTTTTTAAGAATTATGAATATAGCTAGGATAAACATTCACTGATTCTTGGTAAACACAGATGACAGATGGTTGATAGATAGTTGATAATGGTATAAACATCTTTATATTTCTACATTGAGTAAAATTTCTGCAAGTTGTCTTGTTTTAGCTAAGAATGGTCTTACATAGTTTCAACATAGGACAATGTATCTCTTAGGATTTATTAGAATATATATCCTGAGGGCTCAGACAGAATCAACTTTCCATTCTATTCAAAGTAACACTTAGACTTCTTTCTGCTTTTGGATATTTCTTCCTGATTTTAATCTCTGAATTTCAGATCAACTATAAAAAGACTTAAAATTAATTTAATGGGAACTAGAGAAAAATCTAAAGGGGAAATCCTTTAGAAACTTGCTACTCAAAATATGATATGAAGACCAGCAGCCCCAATAGCAGCTGGTTGTTCATTAGAAAAGCAGAGTATCAGATCCCACCCAATATTTACTGAATCAGAATATGAATCCTAATGAGGATAAGTGAGTTGGCACATGAAAGTTCAAGAAACACTGCTTTCATGGAGAAATCAGAACCTCGACGGATGCGAATCCCTTTTCGTGCCCAATCCCTTCATAATCCTCAGATACTCAATTGTCCAAGAAACATCCCTTTGATGAAAATAGGCTAAAAAAATCCAGAAGAAGCCCTCTAGCATTCATGTAATATTCTTTACTAAATAATTATGATTTCAGTACTACCACTTTCTCTTTCGACACTCACAGTCTGAGAGGGTCTTCATGGCCCCCAAATGATTCTGGTTCATTTAAACTGGTTATCCTTCCAGAACACAGAGGTACAGGACTCTGTGTCATTCTCTCATTTAAAAATAAACTCAGTTCATACTATTCCACAATTACACAGAAAAGGATGACAGAGCCCTTTGTCTTCACTGAAGGGCAATCAGAAAAACAATCTCTCTTAGGGTGTATTGAATTGTAAAGACTCTAAAATTTGTTTCTTATTCTTTTGAAAATGTATTCATACATCATTTGAAATAAAATGCAGGGATTCCATAATGATGTCCCCAACCCAAGGTAGAAGTCACTCTTTATATTTATTGTAAATATAGAGTAATAGTATGCATATTTATTCTAATTATAGTTGTACCTTTTATAGTCCATAAAATTTGGCAACTAAAACCTGGATAAATGGTTAATCTCTGATTATATCCTCTGAAATATTGCCTAAAATTCTACAGGTCATAATTTTTACATTCTCAACAACATTAGTGAATAGGCTTTATATAATATTTTAGGTCACTGAGAAAACATTTTAATCTGGGAGGTTAAAGAGCACAAATTTTATTATAGTTAGATAATACAGAGAGAGGTTAATAGTTATGCTTACACTCCATTTATTAACATTTCTGAAATATATGTTACTATGGAGTAACAGTGTAACCATTTAAAATGGCCATTTATTATATGATTTTAAGCCTTGCTGTCATGGAAAGTCTAAAGGCATTCCTTGTTTTTTTTTTAATGTTTACTTGTCAGTTTTGGCTCTGTCCAAAGATGGGCAAAATTCATAATTTTTCTGTCCCAGAGTCATTTGGTACTTGTGAACTATTGTTATTGTTTCAGCTTGGATAGATTTGCAATTCTTGCATTTTGTTTGAAATTGTGGTTGGACTGAATCCCCAAAGCAGAATATAAGTCAGCAAAACCTGCCAAGTTTTCCCTAGCTTTGGTTTTGAAATAGGTAAGGTTATATATTTTTAAAATCAAAATAGAAAAGTGAAAAGTAGCCGAAGGGCAAGTAAAACCCTTAACTAAAATAGTAATTGTAGGCATCATCACAAAATTTGGGACAACACTGAGGTGTTCGCCGAGGACACTGAATATCAAGTTCCCTAATACAAGAGCTGAGTGTCACTGATTTTATGCCCTTCTAATTTCATAGCACTATTCAACAAATCTTTTGCCGGTCACAACAATGAGTCAAAATGAACTACATGTGGTACAGAATATATTTACCTACTTGCTCCTAACTAACCGATATATTCTTTTCATAAACTTTTTCATTCTTAGTTCATTTTTAAAATGATGTCAAATATTCTCAGAAGCCTTGAATGAGTGGAAAGCTATATTCCAAAATAGTTATCATAAAAGTTTATTTATTATATACTGTCTCTTTTAGCTTAATAACAGTATGATACTTAAAATAAACATAAATAAAACTACAAAAAATAATCTTCAAATCAAGTCACTCTACCTTCAATTTGACTCTCATATATGAAAACACTAAATATTTCACCACAATTTATGCTATTTAATAATAAAAATATAAATAATATATTATTGAGATGATTCAATGTTTCTATGTCTGAGAATTTCAGATGATAAATTGAGAGTGCATTTATTACACCAGCTACATGACATCGTTTAGATCATTTGTTTTTCAGATCCCTCAGTTGATGGCTTGGTAGCTAGGGCAGGACATCACCAGAAAAGCAGTCAGACAGCACATTCTCTAACTCTGGCAGTTCAAATATAACTTTTTTGTACAGTCACTTCACAGGGTTTTGCTTCAGTTTCCTAATTTACAAAACATGTGTGTGTGTATCTAGAATCTCTCTAGGTAGGTATTTAAATCAACTACAATTGAGTTTATGTACCTGTTTAATCACTTATTATTTGAAATCAGACATATCTTATAATCATTTTCAACTCTGTAAAATGCAAGTATTAATATTGTATCATATCATTATAAATATTACATGAGATAATATATATAGTCTATTTGAGTTACTGATTATTGTTTACTCAAAAAAATTGATCTTTTTCCTTCTGAATTTAGATCTCTTCTAAAATATTGTCTAGGCCTGTAATTCTGATCCTGACCTGCTCTTGCAGCCTTTAGTGGAACAGCAAAATGCATTATATGTATATATATATATGTAAATTAACATATAAAGATGTTTTATATTTTATGTATTTATGTATTTTATCTTATAACTATTTATTTTACATAACATGTATGCTGCAATTCTGCTAATAGACTAATTAGACCTCTAATATACAAGTTAGACCTCTGAAAAGTCCAGTTAGAACACGTAAATCCCATATATTAGAATTTGTAAACTTTTCCCATCAGTCTCATACTAGAAAGAGAGGGACACTGGTGGCAAGAAGTAAAAGTAAGAAATTGTATTATCACCTACTGTTATATAATAAACCACCAGAAAATATAGTGTATAAAATAATGTTTCTCATAATCCAGGGTTAGCTGAGTGACCCTGCTGACCTGAAGCACTCTTTAAGGGGTCAGTCATGCATATGTGATAAGCTGCGGGCTGGACAGTGTGCGCTGTGATCTGGGCTGGGCTTTCCCACATGTCTGGGATAATAGCTAAGAAGACTTTTCTGACTTATCTTTGTACCAGTTGTTTCTTCTGCTGGTAACATAGCTCAGACCGGTTTTCATCATAATGGGAGAGGAGAAGTAGAGCAAAAATATGTAAGGCCTTTGGTGGCTTAATAGGTCCTGGCAACATATCATTTCCCCTTCATTCTTTGTGCTGATACTTATGTCATCAATGCAGCCCAAAAGGCCAATCCAGAATTAACAGGTGATAAAATGGGCTCCAGTACTGTCTAGTAGGAGATTGAAAGTCATAACTCAAAAGGTGAGGATACCAGAAGGGATACAAAATTGGAACCATTTTTATATCAATCCACCTGAGCAATCCAGAAACTATCTAGTGACAAAACTGGAAAGAATGTTAAATCAAACTTAAAATACTATTATGCAGTGGACCAAAAGCATTAATATAGAAAAAAAAATATTTCAATAACAAATCTCTTGAATTTAAGTTTAATAAAATAAGCACAGTTTCATAAAGTTATAGTCATCATATTAAAAGACAAATAAATGATAACATAGTGCATAACAAGCTAATGAGATGATTTTATTAAGAGAGCTTCCAAAACGACTATTGTGAGCTAATAAAAAGGACTTCAAACTAATCATTCATAATCGTCTGCTGTTGTTCAAGATGGAGTAATAAAAATAGAATGCCCCTGCATACCGGGACATCTGAAAATGGATAAAATATATGAAACATCAGTTTTCAGTCACTGAACATCAACCAGTACAAGGCAATGAGAGGGTAAGCGAATTAGTTATGAACAGAGCATGTCTTATCTTATGGCAAAGCATTTCGAGGCCACTGGGAAAAGAGGGGAGCCAAAGCGGGACCTGGTGGTTTTGCTGGGTTACAGAGCCCAGCCCAGGTGAAGGAAGCTAAGGCTGCTTGTGTCATAGGACCCGGTTCCAGAGAGGAAAGGCCTGCACAGAAAGAGCTAAGAGGATCATGGAGGGTACTTATCAATGCCTCAGTGACATACTGATCAGCAAATGCCTGTGATGAAACTACTTGGAAGTGGGAGAACGCCACCTAAAGTGAGGAGAGTAGAGGAAACAATACCAGGTGGTTTCCACTGGTTTTGAAATAGTTTCTGTTTCACCATCCATAATAAATTACCTTATAATCTCATAGGCAATGAGCAGTTACTGGAAAGGTATGCCCTCAGTGGCAATTCAAACATTAGCCCTAAACTAAAGGCTATTCCTACCTAAAGGCCTTATGAGCAAGCCTGAGGAAGATTGAACTGCTCTAAGCAGCCACATCTCACAGCAAAGATCACACACATAAATAGGAAAATAAAAATCTGCCAGCACTCAGCAAGGTAAAAATACAATCTTCAAATCATATTAAAAAAATACCAAGAATACATAAAAGGAAAATACAACATATACTAGGGAGAAAATTCAAATTATAAAATCAGGCCAGAAATAATAGAGGTGATAGAACAGAAGACAACCATTTTGTGTGTTTTTCCCAATCACCTGACCAACCAATCAAACTATTAGCCACGTCAAGGGTTCAGCATGTATGTATCTGCATTAGTCCCCCAATCGCTGCTTTAACAGATCACCCCAAATTTAGTGGCTTAAAGAAACACTAATTTATTTTCTTACTGTCCTGGATGCAGAAGTCTGAAATGAGTCTGTGGGGCTAATACCAAGGTGTTGAAAGGGCTCTTTTTCTTCTAGACCATCTAGTGGAGAATTAACTTTTTTTAATTTTTTTATTTTTCCAGTTTCTAGAAGATACCTATGGTCCATTCCTTCATCTTCATATCTACCTTTGCAGTGTCTTCTCTCCCCTCTGGCCTTCAGCCTCTTACCTTTAAGGACTTTGTGATTACATGGGGCTCTCCCAGAAAATCCAGGATAATGTCCCCATCTTGAGATCCTTAAGCACATCTACAAAGTCTCTTTTGCCATATAAATTAACATGGTCACAGGTTCCTAAGATTTGAACTTGGGTATCTTTGGGAGGCATTATTCTGTCAATCGCAGCATGTCTCGTTCCAGGTAGAATGGTCATTAGAATGGAGTTGACGAAGTTCTTCCCATAGGAGGGTTTCATGCTCCCTTCTCCCCTTCAGTGCTACTGCAGAGAGCCGCTGAAGTGCCCCAGCAGTCCATTTCCAGCTGGTGCCAGCACTCTGTATAAAACAGGCTTAATTGTTTTCCCTCCTCTGGTAACCAGTCTCGGGAACTCCGCACCGGGCATCATGAACGTACAAAAAAAGATGGTCGATGCAGCCCGAAGATGTGTCACGAGGGCCGTAGTCAGTTCAAACAACTTATTTATCCCTCCGCAACTTACTCTGGCCTTATCGCGTGTGTGCGCGTGTGTATGTTATATGTATTGTTCATTTGATAGGGGATTCCTGCCACGCATTATGGCTTGGTGCATCGTAATGGCCGCTCAGGTTTTAGGATCACTTTATGCCCCGTTATGAAACATTCAATCTTTAGCAGGGTTCGGTACCACGCAGAGTTGTTTTCCCAGGAGAACATATCGATCCACAGAGAACAACATAAATTTGCCACAAAACCCTAAGGCTTTATGCTGTGGCTCTACAATGTAGGCTTTCCTAAGTCTCTATACAGCATCCTGATTTTCCCCGGACACACTGAGACACATTGAGTCTGATGTGTCATAAGGCCTGTGTCAGGTGGGCTTTTACTGCTGTATGGACTTGCTGTGGAAGCTTTTTTGTTCTGAACCTCTCCCATTTTTAGCAGCCTTACATGTTACTCAGGAAACAAGTAGGAGCAGCACACCCAGCTATGACATATGTCTACCCCAAAATTCAAAGAGACCTAGGACTGGTATGGAAAGTTACTTTGATAATTTAATGATACAACAGTCTGCACTATAAACAAAGATTGACCTATGGTAATAGATTACATTTTTTTTCCTCACTCTAATTTCGTATTGCCTTCAGAAATAACATCTAAGAAAATTTTAATTATGTGTCATTACATTGTAGGTAATATACATTTTAAAGGGAAAAAGTAGTCGAGGAACATGTGTAAAGGACCCATGGACAAAGCCAAAGGGGGATAGGACTGAGGGTGGGAGGTGAGGTGGGGGGAAAGTGGTGATGGAAAAATGGAGACAACTGTAGTCGAACAACAACAACAACAAGAAAACGTGAGAAAAAAATAAAGTAATAAGAGTAAGTGATGTAGCATTTTTATGAGAAGGTTCTGTTTGCAATGTTTAGTATTCTTAAGCTTCGTCCCCAAGCAGCATGATTATAAAGGGCAACAATGGGTGGTAATTCAATTACTGGCTGAACTAAAAAGTCACTGTGGGTATTAGAACTCATTATAAAACAAGTATTTGAGGGCTTATTGTCAGGCATTGTAACATTCAGATGTCTGAGCTCTGTAAAATTGATCATAATAGAGTAATTAAATAGAAAAGCACCCACTTGTGTATCTGTTAGCTTTAGTGTTCCAGGAGTACAGCCAATTTTTAAATCCTCCAAGAATCTCGATGATATATCGTTTGGATACAAGGGACATTGGGCAAAATACGATTGCATAAGTAGGGGCACAACAAGTTTGTTGCAGCTCTGAAAAACAGAAAAAATCATGTATAGCTTCTCTTACCTATAAAATTTTAACTCTTAGGTAAAAGGGAGAAACACGCCATTCCCTATGCACACATACACACCCCAAGGCTACATAAGGCCTGATTAATGGCCCTGTTACCTGTGAGCCCTTCAGCTGAGGGAATCTTCCACAGTCATTTATGAATATTCTAGGGAGGTACCTGTTAAACTTTGATGCACCGGTGAATCTTATTAGTATCTTACTAAAATACAGTTTCTGGTTTCTTTGATCTGAAACAGGGCTTCATACTGAATAACAATGATGCACCATGGACCAAACTTTGAGTTTCAAAGCTCTAGTGCATTTTTTGGCTGGACTCCAGAGAGAAGATCCAATAGCACTGTATGAGATAGTTTTAAGGCAATGGCAGTGTAAGTACATTTTGATAAGGGTTTTTGGTGGGCTTACAGAATGTGGAAGACCAGGACCAAGCAAACAGATCTGGGGTGTGAGATAAGAGGTCAGCAGTAACCTCTTCTCTGAATGTCAGCCCAGTACTTCCACTGAGAATCTGAGCTAAAGCACATGTTGCCACACCATCCACTCTACGTTCTGCAGTCTTCTTGTAAGAGCTGTCCCTTGTATAACTCTCAGTGGCAGAGCTTCAATTATAGTTCATCCCTCACATAACTAGTAAGGAGATCTTGTGCCCAGGAGCACCGCACCTAGGTCTTCAGTGAATTAGTATCAGTGGAGCCAAAGAAAATCTGAAAGGCTAAAGATGATCTCATGAAGATACATTAGTGTGAATTCCTGTATCTTGAGGGTGATTCCAAGCCCTGCCATTCCTGCTGAAGCATTCTATTTATGACCCAATGTGATCCAATTGGTGATTGGGTCAATTATCACTAGAATACCAGATTTGGAAATGTGCATGCGTCCTTCACCTGAGTGCCATGAGGCAAAGAAATAAAAGCCTGCTGTCAGTAGAGTGTAAAGTTCTCTCCCTTTGGAGAACTGAATCTCATTGTTTAGTGGTTTATACACACTCCTACCCTGTGACCCAGTGATTCCACAAGTGGCATCAGATGAGAACACCTCAAACGCCCATCAGTGGGAGGCTGGGCTAAAAACTGTGGCATAAAAAGGAAACGGGGTACGACTAAGAAATGAAAGGAGATAAACTCCTGACACATGCAAAACACAGATGAAACTCAAAAACAATGTAGATTAAAAACAAAGAAGAGTCTGTATTGTATCATCCCATTTGCATGAATTTCGAATAGACCCGGTGCTAATCTATTGCAGGGGGCAGCAAAATAGAACCCAGGCTCCAACCAGTTCTGCGCCCTGGCTTGTATTTGTTTAGTCACTGAGATAAAAAAAAAAATTTTATATTATTAAAAGATTATTTTAAAAGATCATGTGATAATAAACTATGTAGACAGCACCTAAAATATTTGCTGTCTTGTGATAAAAAAGGGGGTGACTTCCCCTAATGGAGAAACAGAAACTGACAGGAAAAGGGATAAAGAAAATTTTCAAGAATGATATAAATTTGCTATGCCTTGTTTTAGTTGTGACTCTAAGTATGATTTTTAAAAATCATTAAAGAAAACATTTGATTTTGTCTTGTTATTATACTTTATACCTCAAAAATCAACATAACTTTTTAAGTAAATCCAAATTTCATACCAGTAAGGAAAATGAGAAAGTCTTAAATTACCATGGGCTTGGTTAAAGGTTTCACTTCCCCAGAGTTCAAAGCGAATAAGCAAAAATAGAGCTTGCAGTATATGCTGTGCTTCCCCCTGTCGGTGACCCATTGAAAAGCTGTTGATAGTCCAGGCCTTGAGAGAATAATCCCCATGCTTTTACTGGTGATGAGTAGACTTGAGTTATAGACCAAGAGAACTATTAGGGCCCTGCTGTAATGTCTGCCATTGCCAGCTGGGAGATGTGTGAATACCGACAATGAGAGGGGCTGAATATATCACAGCCCAGTGTACCACACTACAGGGACCATTCAAGTGTATTCAGAAGCTGAGTTTATGGCTCATCAAGAGACCTCACTGCCACATCAGGCGCTCTTGAAACTCCATCCTGAAAAGCCTGGACTTGTCTCTCTGAATCTGTTGAATAGCATTTCTGATTTTCCAGGCCTTGAAAATCTCCAGACTAAGTGGGGAAGGAGTGCTAGTAGTGTGATTGACAAACTTTTGGGAAGTCTGGATTAGGTATCTCAAAAGAGATGCCTTAAAGCATTGCCTTTAGAAGTGAGAGTTATGTTCCTTCCTGTTTTTTTGAGAACTCTGAAAAACGAAGGTTTAAAAGCTGTCTGGGATATAAGTTTGTTAAAAGTTCAGTTTCAACAGAACACTATTGATTTATTTTAAGAATGCTAAAAATTGACTCATAAAAGTTTTTAAAAGTATGAAGAAAAGCAGCCATTGAAATAAAAGTCAAACATGGACTGAATATGGAAATTACCTATAATTTCTTGTTGCATTCTGATTGCTGCCACTATGACTTTGGCATAACTCTAAAATAACGATGAATGGTATGGAAAGCCCAAGACACCCTGACACAAAGCGATGGGGAGTAATTAGCAGAGGACACCATGTATGGGGCCAGCTTGCCATTTAGCCAACCAGATGACTGAGGGGCATCTGGGAAACTTAGCATGGGCAATAAAGAGAAGAGCAATGTACCCAAGGTTCTTATAATGAACTGACTGCAAGGAGATGGAATTCCTTTATAAACCCTGACATATTTTGCCAAAGAGGAAACCGGGTCCTGTTTCTTTACAGATACCCTCGTAATAAGCCAAGCCACCAAGTTGAAGTCAGTTACTTACAGATTTGCATGTCACTTCATCATCAAAACACGGATTCTGATTTACCTTTCTTGGCTGCAATTTATAGAGCAGAGGTTTGATTCTCACTGTCTGAGATAATGTTAAGAACAGATTATTAAGTCCATCAAGGCAATTGCAAGTAGTCTGTTCAGTGCATGGATTTTAGAATTATTCATAAACAACAGGAAAGATATGGACACAGGCATATTGAACTGATGAACATTAGTAAAAATCTGTATTGTAAAAGCCAGAGACTTTTATTAAGCTTACATAGAAAACTATTGAGTTTCTGGAAGGGTAATGTAAAAATCTATGTATGTAATATTTGATTTTTAAAGGAATTGTCAGATGTAAGTCCTGTCTCAGAGACTGAAATGTAATGAGATTAAATGCAATGTAGTATAAGATCAAGCTGTATAATTGGAGATGTACAAATTATTTTTTGAAAAATTAAGACATACTATGAGAAGAAGCAAATGTGGCTTATACTACTCTTCAAATGATATTTTAAATGTTGCTTATAAAATAAGTTAACAAGCATGAGAGTGGCTTTTTCATGCTTACATATCAAAAACAAAGAAATACAGGTATTTCTAAATAGGTTTTATATTATTGGCAGTATAACAAAACTATCTTTAAAAGTGGTACAACCTGAAGGCAAATGTGCCAGTCTCCAAAGTGGAATATGAGGAAGACCTCCTTACAAGTTGCTGAGTACGAGGCAGATAACAGTTGATATTTGAGACGATAATTTTAAATCTATTCAAATATTTGTTTCTTTTATTTTAGAAAATTTAGAAAGTATTATAAAGGTGAAAATGTACACTTGGTGATACTGTGCCCATATCCTTAATTATGCCACTGAAAATGAAATGTTAGACTGTATTACCTGGTACGTATTTAACAGATATGAAAGAATAGGTACTAAGTTATGTGCTAGCTTACTGTAGGAGTTGGTAGGGGGCAAGAGGTTCATGGTATGGAATAAAAATATGAATACATTGAAAACAATGATCAACAATGCAAGATTGCCAGTTGCTTTATTTAGTAAATTGGTCATAGACAAATATGCCTTAGATTGAGAAGTCAATGTATATAAAAATTTTAACCATGGATTTCTTTTTATACAATAAAATATTTTTTGAGTAAAAAATACAGTACTATTTCAGAAGTAGGCTAAAATATTATATGTTCTATATTAGTACATATTCCATAAGAGGGGCACCCAAGTGTTTTCTATAATCAGAAATCAATATATATTCATATATAGAGAGTAATTGAATTGCTTAAAAAATGTGTGCTTTATTTGCTTTCAAAATTTAGAAACCTATAGTATTTATAAACAGCTAAATGAGGCAGAAAAACAAGTATATAAAACTTTTCAAATCCCAACCTCTGCCTTCCTTCTACAAGACCAGCATTCTTGCAAAGATTCTGCAGATTTCTTACAAGTCATGCATACATGTATTCGCCTAAGTACACACAAAGAGAACTTTATTTATTTTTGCATATATTATGTTCATAGTTTACATGTTAATGTATTAGCATATTAATAAATAAATTCTAATACCATAAAATATAACATATTTTTAATTAATATACATGTAATTTTACAGAAGCAGTGTTTTAAAAATGTGGTGAAGATTTTATATAGATATAGAGCAGGTTGCCAGCTTGGGGCAGGGGGCAGTTGTGGGGGAGGGATTGAGCAAAAATGAAAAAAAGAGAAAGAACTCATGGTCACGGACAACAGTGAGCATTTGTGGGGGGAAGGGAGGTGGACGGATGTGGAAGAGGGTATGGGGGGATATGTGTTAATGGAAAAATACAATTAAACATTTAAAAAACTATAGCAAAGCTTTTAGGAGAATTATATTATATATCATATATCTTACATTGATAATATATATTCATATATATGTCTGTATATATGTGTGTGTATACATATACATATACACATATAATCTCCCATTTCCACCAATTTATTTCACCTCCATCCTGTCATATCAAATAAACATATCATTATAATCAATGCATATCTTCCAGTATTTTATAACACATTCTTATAACCACACATACAGAGTAACATACTTGATAATTAGTTTATACTTTTGAGAAAATAAATAGTTCAAAAGGCACATTTTTGTGCTAGGAACATAGTGAACCAAAAGCAAATGGACATTTTATTTATATATACATTGTCTTGGTTAATGCTGTCTGATTATTCCTCACTGTTGAGGTATAGATGTATTACTAATAGAATTGAATATGAGCAAAATAATATGCATTTTATTTCAATAATATGGATTTTAAACAAAATGGTTACCATGAAAGGCGGTGACAATGAGATTATGGTAGAAAGAAATTTGGAGTCCATTTTTTTTTAGTAGTGAAATTTAGAAAATGCTCATTCAATAATTATCTATGTTCTAAAACTCTTCTGAAGTTTTTATGATGGACCATCCAAAACTGGTATGTTTTCTCCCTTTTACCCTGTCGACACTGTCTTCCTAGAATTTATTATTATTTTCTGAAATGTTACAGAATAAGTAATTCTATTGCAGGAGGAGGAGATGGAAGATCTGTCTGACATGTCCTCATACCTCCCAGTGTGACTGCCCTTTCATTATGTTCTTCAATGCCAGCTTTGTATCTTTTAAAATTAATTTTAATTTAATTTATTGGGGTGCCATTGGTTAATAAGATTATATAGGTTTCAAGGGTACATCCTTTAAACCTAAGTAAACTGCAAGTGAGAACATATTGTACCCTGAATCTTTAAATCGATTTCCAACCTAGTTTCCAATGATACTCAATTTCACATAGCTTATATTAGGGTACACACCGCCATGTGATCCCTGAGTGTGTTTGGCCATCATTCCGTGTATGTGAGTGTGTGTGTATGCATTTATGTTTGCTTGCCGCCTATCTCTTCTGCAGGAATGGACAATCCATAAAAGCAGGGGCTTTGTCTGATTTTGGTCCTTGTTGTGTCCTAGTACTTAGAAGAGTGCCTGACAATGAAGAGATGACCAATAAATTCCTATTGAATGAATAAATTGTTGTTTCAAGAGTGAAAAATGCTTGAAAAAATTGAAGCACCATGCCCAAAGTAGAGGGAAATGATTGTGGGAAAAAATAGCCAATGTGACATTCCAACATTCTCAATATTCTTTTCAGTCTAAATCCAAAGTTGTTTTCTATCCTTACAAATTACCTATAGAAAAATAAGTTAGGATTTTCCTTCGCTGGTTCCATTCAGACTTCAGGCTTCAGCAAAGATTTAAAAAAATAGCATTCTTGTTTTGGTTCTGTCTGCATCTATACATAAGTTTAACACAAATTATTCTATGCCAGAGATAAGGGAGCTGAAGCAGAATAATTGTCAACATAGTTGAAACCGAAGCCATGGGCCCGTGCTTTCCAAGATTTAATAGCAAATGTGATTTTTCTAATACAAGGGATTCACTATGAAGGGCGTCTGTTTTCTTTTTTAATAATGATTTTATCTTAACAAGATCTCTTTAGGTAAGTTTATAATTTCTTATTTTTCAGTAAGAGTGTTAAGAACAGGCAAGGTCTCCACTTCAGTCCCATACTTGCAACACCTAGTGTAGGTGTTGAAATGTTTCTGAATGAATTAGTACATATCAATTCTATGCAGATGACACCCAAAGCTGCAATTACCACTAGGACCTGAGCTCCATGTTCCATTCTCATATTTTAAAATATTTGTTTTTCCATTTTATAAACTTGACTTAAGACAATCCCACCATTTTTTATCCAAACTAACTGGTGGTTTTATTTTTTGGTTCTTGATAACATATTCCCTAAGCCACACAATTTCATTATTTAGAATTGAAAGTTGGATAGTTCTTTTTCTCTCTCCTCATACAATTATGTCTCCCATTTTCTGGGTTTCATGATTCATTTTCTGGAATTATCTTCCTGTCCCTATGCATGCGATAATACAATGGATGAGATCTCACACCTTTGTGTTGTGGACTATTGCAAGAGTCTGCTTTCTGGTCATTTCACAACCAGTATCTGTTCCATGTGTGCAAATCCTTCTCAGGCATTACCGTCACTTTCTAAGTGACAGTCACACTCATATCACATATAGGTTCCAAAATCTACCACATCCCTCTTTTTAAGCCATTTTAGATCCTATAGAATATGTTCCAACCTGGTCTCTGGGTTTTTCTTCTTCCGGTCCTCAAAGCAGAAAGGTACGTGCACAGGAGGAATGATATGGATTTTTGGTAATGGGAATGTGATTCTTTGACCTTTTTTCTCCAACTGTGCATCTTTATGATCTTTGGCAAATCCCTTACTTGTCTACAGATTGTTTTCTCTCCATAAAAATAAGATAATGGTGTGTCTATTGTAGATGTCTTATGTGGATTGTAAATGATAATGTATGTAAAGCACTTAGAAGAGCGCTTATTGCACACTTGGTATTAGCTCTATTTATCATCTCCACCCTTGATGTGACTGAACCCATGTCATGTATTTCAGACACTCTGCGTATGTACACAGACTGTTACTGAGTCTGTACCATTTAAAAATAAACACAAGCTTATGACATTGTTGTGAAACAGGTGTGTGTGTTTGTGTATTTTAGAGGCAGTAAAATGGCACAAAGCTTTTAAAAAGTAAAAATAAAATAAAATAAACATTAATGCAAATGTTTTCTTAATTCTACCTTGCTTCACTTTAGAGGACAGCCTCTCCAAAAAGACATATGTACTCTCTATCTCTTTTCCCTACTCATTTCTTCCCATTTCCTCCTAAATCTGCTTCATTGTAGCCTTCACCTCCAGCAGTCACCAAACTACTCTTCTCTGTCACCAGTTATATGAAATAGTCACATAAAATTTTTCACATATGGCCCAATATGACTCTGTATCCAACTACTCTTAGCTTAATAAGAAAAGCAACACAGTTTCCAAAAATTAAAGGTAACTCTAGATACGGTAACATCTCCTGCCCTTGAAGTACTTGGGTGAAAAAAGTCAACAAGATTCTAAATTGTTGTGCACACTGTGTTAACCAAGAATCTGTCATCTATTTGATGAAGATTTTCAAAAACTTCTGAGTTACTTAATAACCATTCAAAATTTTACATACTCTTACATTCATAAGAAGCTGTAACAATAACAAAATAGGAACCTGTTCATCTATCATATGATAGCTTGATCCTTTGTTTTTCACATTGCGTTCCATCCGTCTTGATGTAGGTAGTATTTACTTTGATTGAAGAAAAATTGTGCAAATGTATGTGGAACTTGATGATAGTTGATAGCTGGGAGGAATGATCAGCCTCCACATCTTAATGTGTCCAAACAGAGGGAATTATTTGCAGTGTTTGTACAAATATGTAAATCTAACCTTCTATATCAATAATATCAATAATAGTTCAGAGTTTTCTGTTGTTATAAAAAAGTGCTTTCTGGTAAAATCAAAGTTCCTTTTAAAAAAATTTACAAGGAGAAATTTCATTAAATTCATTTAATGCAATAATGTGGCAAATAATTGATTTTCTCTAAATACTTTTCTCTGAAACCTGCTGTGTGACTGGGTCTTAATTTATAAAGATGGCTGAGTGATAACATGGAGAGGTCAGCACATCGAAAGACAAGTTTAATGTCATTCACGGTTCACCTAGAAATGAGAGGCACAGCTTGCTGCTCGGGGTCAGAGGAGATGCACCAGGTTTTGGTCAGGGAGCAGAAACCGGATCAAATAATAGGTTTAGGCCACAACCTCATTAGGGTTTACACAGGAAAAGTATAACAGGGCAGGCCAAACAATCTACAATTGGCTTGTTTGAATAATTTCTCGGCCTCAACACTACAGGGGTGTTCCCTAGTTACCTCTTGCCCGGATCTGAGATAATTAGGCAGAAAAATATTGTCTACTTGAGTGCACAGGACAGAGAGATGAGGTAGGGTTATGTATTGGTTAGTTGGCATATCAAAGGCATGATTCCTGAATCCTGTGCTATGTCTAAGAATTGGCCAGTTGGTTAGCCCAGGGAGGAGGCAACCTATCCATAGGCTGAAAGAACTTTTTTTTTTGTTTTTTGTTTTTTAAGATTTTTATTTTTAGAGAGAGGGGAAGGGAGGGAGAGAGGGAAGGAAACATCAATGTGTGGTTGCCTCTCATGCACCCCCTACTGGGAACGTGGCCCACCATCCAGGCATGTGCCCTGAATGGGAATCAAACCAAGAGGCCTTTTGGTTCTCAGGTTGGCACTCAATTCACTGAGCCACACCAACCAGGGCATTTTTTTTAAGATGTCAAAACGTCATAATCCACAGAAAATTAAGAAAAACATAATTAACACACATGCTCACAACCATTTATAGTTGTAACAAAACTTATTTGTTTTTACATGCCTCAATATATGTATATTAGAAGTACAGCAGGGTTGCCTGTGTTCATGAAGAAGCAATTCCCTCATTGGATTCTGGAAAGCTGAGGTGGATGAAAGTCTATTAAGGGTCCTTCAGGAGAAATAGATTCCACTCATGGCAAGACTTCTCAGGACACTCTCCTGAGTTGGTTCAGTCTGGGGGTGTTGAATGGGTAATCACAGAGATATGGCACCCGGGGTTGTAGCTATACCATGCAGCTCCCAGCATTCCAAAGTGACCACTACAAGGCATCTCTGCTGTAATTCAGTGCACTAACTGAAAAGTTCAGTAATTTGTTGAATTAAATTTCTATGCAGAACATTGAAAAAAATCAATGACTCAATTAGTCATTTCTGCCAGAAAATTAAAGAAAGTTATTTTGCTTTAGAATATTGCTTATAGAATAAGTACGGGGTCCCCCAGATCTACACTATCCCAACTCTATGTTTCTGAATTATTTTTCTTCACATAATTATTTTTCTTAATTCATTGTTATACTAAGTATCTACACATTTCTGTGATTCTCTATTTAATATATGCTTTTATGACTAGACTATAGAATACCTAGTGTCTTAAACTGCTTTTTATTTTCCCTTGTGTAGGTCTATATTCTCTATCTGTCTACCTATCATCTATCTATCTATCTGTCATCATCATCATCTATTATCTACTTATCACCTATTATATGTATTAAAATTTCTGATATTCTATTGCTTAACTTTAGTATGCCATATTTGATAGGTTTGAAGCATGGTGACTAACATTGAATTGTCGGGAAATAAATATTGACTCTGTTTTTCTTCTTATTCTCTTTTATGCAGCATAATTCAAAAATGAAAACATTCTTGATCAATGCCACACATACAGTGTTTTAAGTGTTGGTTCTTTACACTTGTTGATATCAAATTGGAAGCACTGATTTGAATGTTAGTGTTTAGACATGGTATGCTCTAAGAAAAGAAGACTTGGGAAAAAAATTCCAGGCAACTTCTTGTCATATACATACCATATGCTGATAGATACCGCCATTGTACTGTGACAACCATTTATGTTGTGGTAACAAAGGACATCCTTCACTCTTTGCACCATTCTCCTATTAGAGAATGCTTAAATATGAAATAATTAACTATGGCTTCAGAGATATATACCACACAAGCTTCTTTCTCTGCACTTGAAATAAGAAAGGAAAATTAAATTTCCATGGAAGAACCTTTCTTATCAGTGTAGAATGTGTAATTGTTACTATTACAGCTAAGATGTTACTAGATTGACAATGTTCCTGGAAATTATTTTAAACTTCTTACAAACCATATTTTGTCTGCTACTAAATAAAAACTAAAACAAAAAAATTGTAAACAGCCCCATCAGGTTTAGATCTCATACATCTTACATATGATCTGGCTCTTAAAGTGTTTCAAAATTCATCTATGGCTTAAATTTTACCATAGAAATATAAGAATACTGTATAAAAGTAACTCAATAATGTTTTATAAAGTATTTATAGGAAAAATCCCATCAGGTAATGAAACATGGAACTCAGCCTTTAAATGTAGAGAAAGAATATGCAATTAATACAAAAATGTTTTCTTGTGTTATGAATACCTCCTATTTACATGCCAGTGTAATGAAATGTATTATTCTTATTTCCCTTATTTCCTTTTTAAAATAATTCTTGAAAAATTTAATTTGTGATATATAGTAACCCTCTTTCTGAACATGTCTACCAAATGCCTTCTAATTAGTGATTTGTGCTAACGTTAGTGACCCTCATTTTTGTTTCTCCTGTTTTCAGCTGAGGCCAAAATAGAGATTTTTCAGAGTTGAGTTTAAGTATATCTGCTTGAGTGCCACATTCCAGGTTTTTTTCCTACTATTGAAGCTTAGTTTGTGAGAGATTTATTTTAATAGAATGAATAAAAATGTATTCTATGCTATTTCCTGCTTTACTTTTTACAAAACTTAACTCAAGGTTACCCAACTTGGTGTGCTTCTGTGCTATTTTACAATCTCTGTCTACATAGAAACATGAGCATAATTTCCTCTGAATACAATTTTAAGAATGGCAATAACGATTGAGAATACCATCAAATATAACAATGCTGTCTTTATCAGTCTTTAGTACATATTTATAGTTCAATAAAATTTTGATGATCTTGGAAATTATAAGAAATATGTTTGGTTTATTAAGAACTTCAAAGTGGTAAAGTTTGTATGAGTTGTGAAAATCCAAGTGGATTTTTCATTTCTTTTTCTATCAGGCTTTTATTCTTTATAACATAAAAAGGTTGTATGTCATACTAGTACTAAGTCACCTAATTCTCATATCACTAATTAGCTTATTTCCTACTTTGCTGACTTTTAAAATCCCAGTCATTTGAAATTTATATATTGCCATAGCTCTGAAATTTTCTACATAGGCACAAGGAGAGAAATATTTATTTCTGTCATGAAAAAAAAGTAAGTTGGATAGCATTTTTACAGTCTTATGAACACATAACCAACTTTTCCTGTTTCTCTAAAGGGTCATCCAGACAAGACTTAAAGCTTTCACATCATTTGACAACTTTATGAACAATTACTGAAAAGAAAACATTACTTACATTGCATGGAATTTACTGACAATTTCTGAATCTTGCAAAAATTTTAACCTAATTGTTTCTCACCAGTAAATCACAAGTTTTTGTCTGAATAAATCGCATCCCCAGTGCTATCTTCAGAGTCCCGAACTTGTCCTATCAGGAAACTGCCTACAATAAGGCTCTGCACTTTGTGTTTTGAAAGACAATACCAAGGAGAGAAAAGGACCCCAGAGTAATGTTAAGGTCCATGGAAAATAATGAGAAAAAGTTACTTTAATATTGCTGAATATTGAGACATCATATATGCTAAACAAAGAATTTATTCAATAACTAGGGCAAGCAGACTTTGTAAACCTTTCCCTATGGTATATAGGGACAACGGACTGATATGGGTTTTATTCTTCATGTTGTGAATATGAGATTTAAATGTAATTTTCTTCTTTTAATTACATGTCATACATTAGGTCTGCAGTGGGAGATGGAGACAGAAGACTAATTTTTCTTTCAGTTAAAAGACATCAGACTATTAGAACCATGACTAGACATGATGGAAGGAACTTTGCATCAACTCAGATTTCCTTCACTGTCAGCCAGATGCAATAACCGAGAGCACTGGTGATTTTCTCCCCTGGAAAGGAATTGCACACTTGTTTCATAGAAGGTAAAGCACAATTGGCACACTCGAATGGAAAATGAGAGTGCCCATCACAGTGCTCATCAAAGCAGTGACTCCTATCTTTGCCCCAGTGCCCAGTGTCCATATTGCCTATATTTCTCTCTCTCTCTCTCTCCCGCTCCCTGCCTCACCCTCTCTGGATCATGGCCCCTCAACAGAAGACTGCATTTCCTAATTTTCCTTGCAGCTCAGTTTAGTCATGTGGCCTAGTTCAAGCCAAAGGATGTTAAAAGAAGTAATGTGAGCAAATGTCTTGGTCATTTCCTAAACGGTCCTCTCATGATTAGAGCATCCAATCATTTTCTAGAAAAATAGAATGCATGCTTTTTTAATGTATTATGCACTAATGTTCACATTGCTTTTATTTTTTTCTGAAAATAAAGTACAATATTTTAGAACAAGATATATGTTCAATCAATAAATCTTATAAATGTAAATTTCTAATAAACTTAAGAGCATCAGAATGTGCAGACTTTCTGGAAGAGTGTGAAGGCTTATTTTAAGACATATTTAAGAACATGATGAATCCGTGCATTACAGATACCAGACAGCTGCCATTTCACTTTTCACAGATGTTAGTAGTTTGGGGAAAATGAAGTATACCAAATTGGCAAACCATCTCAGTTATGTTAAACACTGTTAGTGCTTCTATTCCAGAGACATGCTTTCTATCTACAACATTTAATTATTCAAGAAGTTGGAACTTTTTTTCTTATTTCAAATTAATGTTCAATTACAGCTGTCCCATTTTTCCCCTCTTGCTCTCCCCTGGTCCCATAGCCAATCCCCACCCTGTTGTCTATGTCCATGGGTCCTTCATACATGTTTCTTAACTCGACCCTTCTCCTTCTTTCCCCTGTTATCTCCCTCCTCCCTCCCCTCTATTCACTGTAAGCCTGTTCCTTGTTTCCATATCTCTGGTTCTATTTTACTTGTTTGTTTGTTTTGTCCATTATGTTCTACTTATAGGTGAGATATTATAGTATTTGTCTTCCACTGACTAGCTTATTTCACTTGGCATAATATTCTCCAGTTCTATCCATGCTGTCATGAAGGATAGGAGTTCCTTCTTTCTCTCTGCTGCATAGTATTCCATTATGTAAATGTACCACAGATTTTTGATCCATTCATTTACTGATGGGCACTTAGTTTATTTCCAGTACTTAGTTATTGTAAATTGTGCTTCTACGAACATTGGCATGCATAGACTCTTTTGAATTGGTGTTTCAGGGTTCTTGGGGTACAATCCCAGCAGTGGGATCACTGGATTGAAAGACAGTTCCATCTTTACTTTTTTGAGGAAATTCCATACTGTTTTCCACAGTGGCTGCACCAGCCTGCATTCCCACCAACACTGCACTAGGGTTCCCTTGTCTCCACCTCCTCGTCAGCATTTGTTGTTTGTTGATTTGTTTATGATGGCCATTCTGACTGGTGTGAAGTGGTATCTCATTGTGGTTTTAACTTGCATCTCTCTGATGGCTGGTGATGCTGAGCATCCTTTCATATGTCTCTGGGCCCTTCGTATATCTTCCTTGGGGACTTCATTATTAGAATTTCATCTAAACTCAACTAGAAAAACATATTAAACCTAGTTATTCATTGTTGCATGAAGTAAAATTTTTTATCATGTTGTGGAATAAGAATAATATTCAAAAACACATTGTTGAATAATTCATATACAATCTGTCTCAGTATGGGCCAGCCCAGAAAAAAGTCTGGCCTATATTAAATCACACTCAAAAGAAATAAATGAATAAGTAAATTAAAAACTATGTTTTTCTCAAGAGTGTCATATATACTCAGAGTATGTACTCTTATTTTATAAATAAAAATAAATCACCCTAATGGATATTATAATCTTCTTCTCAAACTAAGGCAATTCGTGGCTTAGCTAGGTCACATATTTTATTTCATTTGAAGATTGCCTAAAAAGAGAGTCATTTATAGGTAAGCTTAATAATCAGATAGTTATGCTTGTTAAATTTAAGTTACAAAAATATTCACTTAACTTTCGTTTAGAAATTTCTGCCCATGTAGTCTTTCTGTTTCAAGATTTGAGTGAATTTATTAATTAAAAATGGGATAATGGAATAAAGCCCCTTATATCCAATAGTGAATAACGGAAGTCATTAAGTAAACCCATCTTGCTTTAATGCTACCACTTTTAGGCTATATTTTATCCTATACAAACGTACAATAAAGGTTACTTTCTAAACTAGTCACAGTTAAGAGATCAACAACTTGTAATAAAATAGAATAATTATAAAACATTATAATTATGTGAATGCGTCATTAAGTAAAATACAAGCTACCTGAACACAAGCACTGTGCTACTGTGTGCAGCTGATCTGATAACCAAACAGCTACTAAGTGACAGAAGGATGGATATTATGTATATAAAACATGCATATGCCGGACAAAGGGATGATGAATCATGACTTGGGCAGGGCAGAGTGAGATGGTGCACAATTTTATCATGATACTCAGAACAGTGTGTAATTTAAAACTCACGAATTGTTTATTTTTGGAATTTTCCATTTAATATTTTTGAACCACGGTTGACTGGAGGTAACTCAAGCTGCAGGTAACTGAAAACTTGGAAAGCAAAACTGTGGACAAGGGAGAACTACAGTACACAAAGTCTTGCTCATATGAGCAAGACCATAACAGTTTTCTGAATAACAAAAAACAAAACAAAACACAAAATCAACTATTAACAATGATTTTTGAAGTGTAATCATTCACTAAAGCTATAGAGTGTGTGCATCTTATGAGGGAATATGTTATTTCTACACTTTGACATAGATGAATGCATACTGTTCTACGTACACTAGAAGTCAATGATTACTTGAGGCCACACAGGCGAGGTCTGCCCAGAAAGTATCTAGCCATGTGATATGAAAAATAGAGGCAATTATTAAAGAAGATATAAGATACAAGATACAAGGACAATGATACTCAGTTTCCTTCAAAATAGTCACCTTGAGGCCTCACAGTTTTCCCAATTGCCATCAGCTGCCCTGTCTTATTTTCCTGAATCTCATCTACAGTCTAGAATATCTTCCCTTTCAAACATGATTTTATTTTTCGGAAAAGCCAGAAGTCACAAGGCACCAAATCTGGGCTGAGTCACCTGGGTGATCTGATGTTTCACAAGAAAACTCTGTACAAAATGTGATACATGAGTGGGTGTGTTGTCATGATGAAGTTGCCAATCACCAGTTGTCCATAACTGTGGACTTCCAAATCATCTGAATAGTTTCTGTGGAGGAATACTCAAGCTTAATGCAAAATCTGATGCAGACCTGTTGCTCTACTCAGTCGTTTTGAATGCGATGGTCACACAATACACATGCTCACTCAACAATGTATACCACCCCCGCTGCCTAGTACAGTGGAATTGTCCTTGTTCACGCATGCTCATTCCAGTCCACTCTCCTTGGTTGCCAGGTTACATCAATGTTGCACAAATCATTCTTGTTATATTAATAATGGCTGGGTTTTTTCTGGACAGACTTCATATATTCAGTGAATTCAATGCTACCCTGGCTGCATGGGAGATACAGAATACAACTGGTTATTGGCTTGCTGTGCTTCAAAGACTTGTTATTGTCATTTAGCGATTCAAGATTGGACACAACATATTTTACAGTCTCAAAATTCCACAAGAGAGGTGATCTGAGAAGGCTGACATGCTCAGAAAGCTTCATACCCCCAGCCAACTTTGTCAGAAAAATACTGAGGTAAAAGTGGTAACATTCTGTACCATTCAAAATATTTTAATAATCAACTGTCTTTTCCATGATCACTTGCATATAAAATTTAAAGATTGATAATGATAAAATATGTTTCTATTCTACTTTTTCCATGACATCTGCTATCACAGTGATGCCTCTATAATGAGGAAATCTAACCTTTACTCATTTGATTTTCTGTGACACTTAAAAAAGAATTGGGTGTTTCTCTTTCAAAAGACATGATGTTATTCAATATAGGTCTGGGGAGTGATACTACCAAGACGGTGAATTAGGAGACCCTAGCTTCCATCCCCCAACAGAGTTCAATCATTAACAGGCATACATTAACAAAAATGAGTCAGGAAAGCTCTGAGTTCAAGAAAGAAACTTCATCAGTGGAACAAAAAACTTCAAAGTAACTGCCTATATCATCTCATCCCCCAAGTCATTGTTCAGAGCTATGAGGGGACTCTTCAGTTAAAAAGGACTCGCCTGACCAGGAAAGGAATAGTGGGCTGAGATGCTGTTTTCCCGGACTGTTTTAGTCACTGCATGAAAGACCTGCTTTGGTCTCTCTCCTCCTGGAGACCAGCAAGCTGAGACACAGAGATGACTAGGGATAAGGAAGAAAGGCAGAGGATACCAAGAGCAGTTACGCAACAGGATCAGCCACAGTTCCTAGTGACCTGTTCTGTGGAAGATGATATCTGTGGCTTTCAGAACTGAAGACACCAACAGCCAGTACTGCTGAGAAAGAACCCCTGAGAATTTCACAGGTTTTCACCCCACAGGTATCTGTATTCATGCCAGCCACCTGAGTCCCTCCCTGTTCTCTTTCTAATCCTCACTGGAGCCCTGGCCCTGTACCTGAGGAAAGCTCAGGCCTCTGAAGTGCACGAGTGCAAAATACCAGGCTATACCCCACAGCTGACCCCCACTGCTGTGCATGTGATCTGGGCCAACCCCTGCACTTATGCATTTGTACACTGCTGGCCTGCCACCTGTCACTGGTCTCCACTGCCATATGCAGACACATGGGAAGATCTTGCAGTCTCAGACGTACATACGGATGCATAGTCAAGACCCTCAGAGCTGCTCATGGCTTGGGTTCTATATCAAAAGGTATAAAATGGCTGAAATAAGTCAGATAGTGAAAGACCATATGACCTCACTTACATGTGGAATCTAATAAATGAAATAAACTGATGAAAAAAATAGGTGGAACACACTGACAGCTGTCAGAGGGAAGGGGGGAGGAGGGACTGGATGAAAGAAGGTGAGAGGATTAGCCAAATAACATGTACACAACCTGTAGACACAGGAAAACATTGTGGTGATGGCCAGATGGAAGGGTGGACCAGGCCTGGGTGGAGGTGGGCAAAAGGGGAAAAATGGGGAGATCTGTAATCCTGTAAACAATAAAAATTAAGTTAAAAATTGAAAAATAAAACAAAACAATACCCAACTCTGTGCTGCCTACATAGGTTCAAAGTAAAAAGAGGTATAGAAAGAGGCTTCATGAAAATGGAAACCGAAATAGAGCACTGGCAACTGCATTTCGATTAGGCTTAATAGACTTTAATTAAAATGGTAACGAGAAAAAAACAAGGTCATTATATTATAAAAAGAGGTCAATCAATCAAGAGAATATAACATCTATAAATATACATGCACCCAACATCAGAGCATCTCAGCATATTAAGCAAATAATAACAGAGCTGAAAGCACTAATAGAAAACAATACAATAACAGTAGGTGGCTTTAGAACTCCACTTTCAACAGTGGATAGGTCATCCAGGAGTAAATCAACAAAGAAACATTGAGCTTGAACACTCATTTATCAGAATGGACCGAACAGATGCATATAGATTGTTCCATCCAGCAGCAGCAGCAGCAGCAGAATATACATTCTTCTCATAGAGGATTCTCCAGGCAACTTTATACATGGGTTACAGTATAGTATTTTATTATAAATAATGCATACTCTCCATTTCAAATTCTACCTTATGCACAATATATGTTATTTATATGACTAGTTAATGTCTTTGTCATTAAATGTAAATAAGGCAAAAAAATGCATCTTAAAAGTTATTGATACTCAAAATTTTAAATTTCCAGTATTGGTTAAAGCAATTTCAACACTTTTCTCTGGGGAAAAAATGGCATTATATATGCATTAAATATGATTCACTAGCTTAATAATAGTGCAAAAGCAAAGTAATTTTGGAGGAAACCTTTCTTTTGAAAAGATAAAACTTAAAATTCTGTATTTCTTACAGTCTAATTGTCTTTCATTTAAAAATAATGATATATGCTTGTTGCTACCAATGACAGGAGTTGAAAGAACAAAAATAAATTAAATCTAACAGATTACTTATTAAAAGTTTCATATTTTTGTGGTAATTATAACTTGAAATATCGCTATCATATATAATCAATATCACTTTTCATGTAAAAATGTATACCATGTGTGTGAGTGCATAAGCATTAACTTATAAATATCATAAAATATATATACATATTTAAATAATAGTACATTATTATACACATAGTTTTAAAATACTTCAGGGACATATACTCTGAAGTGAAGAAATATTTTACATCATAAATCTAGGAGATACATTATCACTAGTGAAAATGAGTAGGTATATTGTATTAGTGTCGAAAGGGGTATGATAAGCTATGTTTATGGCGATGAGTGCTAAGTAAAGAAATGGAAGCTTGACTTTTATTAATTTCTAGTTTCATATCATTGGAGTAGAGTAAGGTATATGATATGTTTTCCATTTTCTTAAATATATCACAATATATTTTTTGCTTAATATGTTCTATTCTAAATAGTGTCCTGGGTGGGCATGAGAAGAATGTGTATTATGCTTCTATTAGAAGGAATGTTCTGTATGTATCTGGTAGGGCCTTTTGGTTTATCCTGTTGTTCAAGTCTGCTGTTTTCTGATTGATTGTCTGTTTTGATCACTATCTATCTGATAAAAGGTTTAATCCAAAATAGATGAATCTCCTAAAATCCAGTAGCATTAGCCAACAAACAAACAAACAAACAAACAACCTGATACAAAAATAAGTAAAGAGCTTGAATAAAATTTTTTTTGAAAGAAGATATGCGAATGGCCACCAGGTTTATGAAAGGATGCTGAACAACACTAATCATCTTGAAAATATAGCTAAATACCAATAGATAGTACTTGTTAGGATGACTATGAGAAATATTGTGTGGGTTCTTTAAAAAATCAAAACTAGAACTATCATGATCCAACAATCCCATGTCTGGGTATATATCCAAATAAATTAATCTCATGATTTTGAAGAGATACTCTATTCCCATGGTCACTGCAGCATTATTCTCAATACCTAAGATATGAGGAGGGAAAACCCAAATGTTCACCAACAGATAATGGATAAAGAAACTGTGATATGTATATACAACAAAATATTATTCAGCTTAAAAAAAGGAAGGGAATAACCATCATTTGCAACAACATGAATGAATCTATAGGACATTATGCTAGGCAAAATCAACCAGTCTCAAGGACAAGTTCTGCATGATTCCTCTTAAATGAAGTATGTAAAATAGTCAAACTCCGAAAAGCAGAGCCTTTTTAGAATGGTGGTTACCATGGACAAGGGAGAAAAGGAAATGGGGACCGTTTCTCAGTGGGTTTGAGTTTCACTCATGCAATATAAATAAGTTCTAGATTTTCTATATAACATAGTATGTATAGTTAATATTGTACTGTTCACTTTAAAATATATTAAGAGGAGTGTTTTCATTTTAAGGGCTCTTTAACAAACACAAAAGAATACAAAATAAGAAACACAAAATAATAAAAAAGATTTTGGATGTGGGTGAACATTTTTACAAAGTTGCTTATGGTAATGGTATCATGGCTGTGTGCATGTGTCCAAACTCATCAAAATGTATACATTGAATATGTGAATTCTTTGTATATTAATTATATCTCAATAAAGTTTAAAAGTAATTAGAACCTTGAATTCAATTCATATTAGCACTATTAATTAAGATGATAAATTTTCTGAGTATGTGAATTTTGTTACACATCTTCATAATTTCAGTATATGTATAGTTTGTACTGATGTTTAATAAATATATGTATAAAATTATTAAATATTCCAGGCACCGATATTTACTTTTTGTATTGCTTAGATCAGTGTAATTAGTGTGAATGGTCTTATTTATAAAATGAGATTTTTTAAATTTCATTTAAACCTATTTCACAAGGTTCATGCAGTATATGGTAGCACTGTGATAAGATGTTGGTCTCTAGGTAAACATAACTTCAACAGATCAAACTGAACACTTCACTTGTCTCAAAACTGATTTCTGATTTCAGAGAGTCCAAAAGCAGTACAACAAGTATTTCTGTAAGACTAAATGGGGGACTATACAGAAGTACAAACTTGGTTTTCTAATCACAGAATGACAATGTAATTTATTATTCCAAATGAGACGCTTATAAGAATGAAGAGATCTCTATTATTAATTGTGCTGGGACAATAGACTAAATTATATATTTTTCCAACTACTACATATTGGATACTATTAGCTTTTATATTTGTGTATGGTTATTCATGTGTTAGTCATAAAGAAAGTTAGTATATAATTGCCTTTCACGCAATAAGTTCCTTTTCATATTTATGCCAAAATTCTATGCAATTCAGATTGTTTTCCTCTAAGAATTGACAAAAAAATTGACGTTACCTGTGAATCTAGTCTGGGATAAAATAAGTAATTTACGTAAATTAAGATGTTAAATTGCTCAGAAATATAGGATGTGGCAAAAGTAGGCTGACAGTTGTAAGAGAAACAGTTAATTCATATATTACTATTTATTAATTATTGTATGACTCTCCATACAAACTGTAAACCTATTTTTACCCCACCTTGTGTGTGTGTGTGTATGTGTGTATTCAAATGTATCTTAACTATATAATTTACTGCAATCACTATATTTTACAAAAATAATTTCAAGAATGTTTTAGGATGAGAATAATGATGCATACTAGTTCAATTAGATTCCTAATTAAAGTAATTTAAGTTCACCTATTGTTGCTTTTCTCAGACCGGCATATCATTTATTAGACCATTATAATTTCTTAAGTGAACAAAAATAATGTATATAAGTTGTTAAAATGTCACACTTAAATCATTGTTTATTTTTCTCTTTCACCATGGCAAAAGAAACAACCAATCTGTTTGCTTCTGAAAGTATTTTCTCCATTATTTACTCTTCATAGACAAAAAGATTGGGAGCCTTTAAAAAAATTATAACTAGAATACATTTAGCACTTCTTTACTGTTTTCCAGTTATAATTATCCTTTATAATTTCTTCTTGCTCTTTTTTATAGATCTCTCAATGCTCCTTCTTATCAAATATAATGAGGTGATTACAAAGCAAAATTTTATAACAAGATCATTTAACAAAATTAGAAACATTAGAAAGTTAAACACTAAATAGTTAAAGAGGATTGCTATATTAGCATAAATATAACAATTTTCTATGATGATGTATCATTCACTAAGAAAAATAATTAGTAGGAATAATATGAACTGTTAGGAATAAAAACAATAAACCTCTAATATTTATTTTACAACAGATCACAGTCTTTATGGAATTTTTATTTGTTGGTTATTACAGTTTTAATTAGACAAGGATGGGTAATGAACTGACCACTAGAGCCAAGTTTCTGAAGATTACAATCTGTCTTAATATTGATCCTCCAAGAAAAAGAAGGGAGTCTCAATACTGTCTCCACAAGAATTTTGTTTTGCAACATGGCCTGAAACAGAATTTCATTATGTCTAATAATCTTTTGTACCTCTTCTCATATCACATTCTCTGAAGAAATCAAGGTTAGTATCTTGGTGTGTATATTTCCATACAGGCACCTATAGATAGGCATCATTTAAAGCTTGGGCTTGTACCATGCATATTTCTCTCCAAAAACATTATTTTATTTTTATTATTTAAATTAAAAAACAGAAATCTTAATAATGTTTCTGGATTCAGATAGTATTAATGAAAAATATTTCAGTTTTTGTACCTTTTAATTCTGTCTAGGATCTCTTCAAAATTTCTCTTCATCTCTAAATTTCAGAAATTTCACCAGCATGTTATTTGTTATCTTTCAAAATTACTACTTATGATTTGTGCAGTTTCAAACTGAAAACCAATTATCTCTTTGTTTTAGTGAGTTTTCTTTTTTTATTCCCAAACTTGTTATTCCTCCTCCATTTATTAATATTTATTTATGTTGTAGCTTTTATTATTAAAATATTATTTCTTATGCAACTTAACTTTATTGTGTTTGGTGGTGTGTGGTATTTTTTCCATTTGGTATCATGGAATATTAATTTAATTATAATATTCCATTTTTTGGATAATTTCCTAATTTTGTGCTTGTTTTCTGAAATCATTTTCTTTTAAACTTTTCTCCTGTTACTCCCATTGAGTTCTACTTTATAGAAATCTATGTTTGCATTCAGATGGATCTTCCTCGTTCATTTTTTGTGGCAATCATAATACTTCAGCCATTGTGTATAGAAATCTCTCAGCATCTGTTTTGTTCTTCAGATTAGACAGACAGTGAAAGATATAATGCGGTCTACTTGTTTAGACCTCTTTCTTCTCAAGTATATTTTGTAATAGATCACCATCAATAAAATGTATTCTCCCCCAGTGCTAAAACAGTTTACATAAACATCTTAACTTTCCCACAGTTACAAGTCGCTATGGATCTACCGATATCATTCATTCTGATATGCTCAGGGCATCAAAGGTTGGGTCAGACTTTATCCCAGACTCTTCCCAAGCCTTAGTAGTTTTCACAGCACCAAAAACATTAAACACCTACACTTGCATATCTTTTCCCACTGAGAATTCAAGTGTAGAGATGTGATAATAATCTTCTTCAGACTCCAAAATTTTGTGATGGTTAATTTAGCTGCTGAGTTGTTCCATCAAAGAGTAGGAGCGGAAGGAGCACAGATCGTTTGCATTACTATCTTTCTATTCATTGCATTCCACTCTTTGATATGTTTTAGTTCTTAATAAAATCACATAAATGTGAAGGTATAGTAACTGCCACACTATTACATTTAATGATGAAATTACCATGTTAAGTTCAGATATCAATCTAAAATATAACATTCATATACCTATACACTTCAATTTAAGCATAAATTTCTCTAAGTGATTTTGAATTTATTTAGGCAATGAATGATTTATAAAAGTAAAAAATATATACTTGTAAAAAGTATGTCCTTTTGTAAAAAGCATGACTTAAACTACTTAGTATCAGTGGAGCACACTGTGTTAATAAAGGAATATTTTAGGTGCTTAGATGAGCCTTTACGTAAGTAAGGGTTAAATGTAAGACAATATCAGAAGATATAAAAACATTTAAACACTTGGTAGCAGAGTTACTCTAAAGGCGGAAACAATTTATTCCATGTACTTTAGATACAACCTCAGATCTAGAAACAGATACATGTATTTTTTAAAAGGAAATTAATAGAAATTCTACAGTTAGGTTAGCACAGGGCACTAAATATTGGATGATGAAAAACTGTGAAAGAAGTTGTCTAATAACAAACCTCAGGGATTAAAGGTGGCCAAGGACCTGAGGGCCGAAATATAAGAATAACTGATATTTTAAAGTTAAGTTAGTCTTGACATTGCAGTACAAAATCCTTTTATCCTTTCCATATAAAACTCCTTCTGTTTTTTTAGCTTTAAACAATAACTTTCTTCCCACATAGCTCTGATTGATTGGAGCTGACTTTATGAAAATATCAGGGAAGTGTCTTATCTGCACTCATCGAGTACAAAAATAATTAATGATGCGTGTTTTTTGTTGTGATGAACCATAAACCGAAATAACGCACGGTAATCAGACCTGGAAAATAGAGATAGCAAGTTACACATGGCAGGTAACATTACAAATCCCAAGTGCAAGGAGTTAGGGTGGTATTTCTTCTGAAATTAAAGGAAAGATTTTATGACTGCAAAAATGTAGCTAACAATTATAAGGTAAAATGAACACTGGTGAGGAGCTTGGAATGAAGAAATGACTGCTTGTGGAACAAAAGAATTCCTGAAGGAAATGTGAATGAATTGAGAGATGACAAGCACTTAGAAAACAAAAGTAAAAACAAAATGCACGTAACAGTATTACAGTATCAGGCACAACAAGAAATTTTATTAAGAATTTGAGTATAATTAATTCTAAAAATTTTCTTTTATTGTTGTTCAATTACAGTTGTCACCATTTTCCTAAAAATCTTAATTTAGAATCTAAAAACTTAATATCACCTTCCTCTTCAAAACTGATGTGTTTGCATTATAAATTTTAATATATACCCTCTTAATATTCTGCTAGTGTTAAGCTGCAAGTAAAATATTTTCTAAAAACTGTTTTGATAATGTAGGTTCATGTCCTCACACTGGCCTAATGGAATTTTGGATAAAATTTAAACATTACCGATAAAGAAATTCTAAGGCCACCTGATTCTTCTAACAAATCACATAAAGAATTTCAAGAAACAAATATAAAGCTAGCCCAATGAAAATTAAAATTATAATAGATGTAAGTTATTCCAGATACAAATTCTTGCAAGTTTCCTTATTTTGCATATGAAGGAATTAATGTTCAGAACCAAACTATGTCTTGCTCACAATCACATAATTGTTAGTACTCAAACCTCAAGTTTCTAAACTTCCAGATTATTCATTGGTTTCTCCTCATGGGTACACATGTAATCAAAGAAAATTAGTTCATTTTTCCTCTTGAACGGATGAGTAACAAGGAGATGTAGGGAGATGGAGATATGGTGTCATAGTAATAAAGAAAATAAGCTAAAGATTTAGAGTGCCTGAGGTTATGTGGCATGTACAGAAATGATTCTGCTACTTACATTGCAGTCACTCATATGCACTAAAGTACTCTCATGTCAATTCAAATTGCTGTTTTATGAATGGAGCAAGCATTTTCCATTTAAATCCGACTTGACTTGAACTCTTCTTTTGTGAAAAGCTAGTGTTTTATGTTCCTTAACTCATTTAATCATATACATATATATTATACATACATAGGTTTTATATATATATATATATATATATATATATATATATGTATATATGTATATACATACACACATACAAAATTTCTTCCCAAAAATCTCACACACAGCTAACAACAGTCAGGTTTCTGACATAAGTCTGCTTTTCTTTTTTTTTTTTTTTTAAACTCTAAATCCCATATTGTCTCCTGGTTGTCATGTTGCCTGTGAATTTACTTAAGCTTATTTGTGGTTAGCACAAAACTTTAAAGCTTGAATTACAGTATTAGTTTTCTAGATAAGCATAGCACAGAAACTCCAGGAAGTAGCAGATCAATCTCTGTAGGATTTATCGAGTCTTCCGCAATCAGTTTTTGTTTGAAAATATTTGAGCATGACAAGGAAACTTTAGCAAACCCATGGTATGTTGCTGTTGTTGTTTAAATTCAAGTACCTTCAGATAGAGGAGCAAAACTGAAGTGTGTGATGATGATGGAGATATTTGCACAAGAAGTAAACATAAAATAGCTTTCTTGCTATTTTACTTTGGAAGAAATTGTTAGAGCACACAGGTCCATGTTTATCCCCGAAATATAAATAGCTCAAAAAGCACAGGTCAGAATCCTGTTTACAGGATTTTGACAATTTGTTTACTAAGTCACCCACCTGTCACATGTGAACACATTGTATTTTTTTTTTTTTAGAATTTGCCATAGTCGAGGAAGTTTTATTCAAAAGTGAGACAGATCTATGTATAGCAAACAATTTGTCAAATTTTTTTCAGAAGTATGGGCTCTGAACATACGGAGCAGTGTCAGACATAGTAGAAAATTGAGACTGTCAGGTTTCCACAGAAATGTTTTCTGTTGGAAGGCACTGGTTGCCTATAGGCATTTCTTAAAATAATCTGTAATATCTGCAGCAATGAGTGAATGTAATGGTCAATTTCCAGTACACACATAGGTAACCTTAAAGTGTTGGTTTCATTCTGCACACAGTATTTCTTATACTAAAGTAGCATAATGTCATTAAGATGAACTGGTTGTTACAACACCACCTTCACAACTGGCCTAGTTTTACATATAGTATGAGAGGGCTTGCATTTTAAAATGTAATTATGTAGAACATTTGCTCAGTAATCCACACCAGCCTGCATGCAATACATCTGACTTAATTGTGGTCATTTTTTGTACTTCATAAAACCAATGTGTCATTTATTTCACATCATGTTTTATAAACAGGAAAATAAATATATTTTAATACAAATGAAAGACTCAAAAGTAGATGCCAATTCATTTCTTCTCATAATTTTGTAATATAGCCTAAATAATATCAGGTAGGAATATTATACTTTGTTAAGTATATTTCCATTGTCTGTTGTGATTTATGCTTAATGTTTTTCATATAATGACAGACAGATGTTGTATAAAGGACCTGAAACACAAAGTCAGGTAATCTGCATTTCTGCATTTGAGCACTAATTTCAAAACATATTATTAACTTCACAATTTATTATTAAATATATCAATGCCTGAACTTCAGTTTTCACACTTATGTAATAATACGGTTAACAATAGTTAAATTTTTGAATATGTATTTTGTAAATGTAGGGCTCAGAAATGTGCATCCACTAACACTATGAGGTAAATAGTCATGCTCTTTTCATTTACTAAGAAGAAAAACAAGGCCTAGATGTATTAGTAATTTATCCAAGGTCATATAGCTCATGGTAGGACCAAGATTTTCACCCAGAAATTCTATCTACAGAGTTTACAACCTTGATAAATGCAGTGTCCTACCTGTGGTGAATTGGTTACACTTGCTCCAGGTTTTCATTCCTCCTTATACTTATTCTTTTTGTAAGAAAGATATAAATTTTTGCACCTCAGTTTGGCCATGTGATCTGCTTTGGCATACGTGGGTGTGGGGGTAGAAAACATGACAAGTAGAATTTTGAAAAGTGATTATATATATATATATATATATATATATATATATATATATATATGGGTTTGTGCTTCTGCCATGTTCATGAGAATGTCATGTAAAATAAAAATAATTTTGTGATGCATTAACAAATTTTTCAGGAAATTAAGATGAGTTGAAAGACATATAGCAAGGTATATGATTTGAAGCTACAGATCTAACTATTTGAATCTCCAGTATAAAGTGGGAATTGAAGCCAAGTGACAGGAGTATAAAATATTGTCCAGGGAAGGAGTTCTTCTGAAAAGTAAAAAATTTTAAAAAATCAGGAAATATATTGTTTTACGACACCATCTTCATTTCTTGTAAAAATAAATGTCTAAATGTATTTTAATAAGGCTTTACTCATAATAATAAAGACCTGTTTTAACCACTAAGTAATTGTTCTATTTTCCTTACTACAACTGCAATAGAGAAGCTGACACTTTGTGTGTGCATCTATACATCACAAGGACCATAATGAGATCCTGTGAATGTCTCCCTGTTTATACCCAAAGTATGTTTACACCTGACAACCTGCCAGCTACTTGATCCCTCAGTTAAAACAGTTAAAAGGAGGATGGAAATAGTATTAGTTGATACACATGGTCTCATCCAAATTTAAAACCCAAAGTATTTACCAAAATACTGGCTTCAGTGATACTCGTCTTTACATTTGATAATATGAAAGCAGATATGATATGAAATAATCATATGATTATTTACTTTCCTTTTAAAGACTGTAAATTATATTTACTATTTTTTAAGTAGAAGTTTTAAGAACGGTTCTAACTCTTAAGGTTACATTCTCTGGTGTACAGGGAAACCCAAGTGGTTTTTTTGTTGGTTAGTTTTTTGTCACCTTTAGAAAGGTATAATTGGCATGGAATATCCAACTTAATATGTTATCAACATAGCATTTTATTTTTCTGATGTAATGAGTCGTCTGATAGCAGATGATACTCCTTGTGTTGGTTTTATGATTCAACAATATTAAAGTTATGCCCATGATTATTTTAATATTTCTCACATGGTTGTGAGATGATTAACTGAAGCTCAAGCCATCTATCCATTTACCTGTAAGAGAGAAACGTGAAAAAGCTGGGGAAGAACTGCTCTAGTCGTTTTTGTCTCTTTTCTGTGAGGACATTACAAACCCCCTCAAAGTGTTTTCAAGAGTAAAACAAAATATGAAAATAGTCTATTAGATTTAAATTTTGCCCTAAGTTCTGACAACATAACTTACATAAAGTACACACAGAGGATAAATGTGTATACATATTAGGTATTATAACAATTACACATGTCATTTATATTATTTCATCTTCAGTTTATTAGAAATCAAAAGCATTTTACTTACTTTTAAACTGCCGTCTTCGTCCTTTATGGTAATTTTTATTTCTTATGCGTATTTAATCTTAAATGTTAACCACGTACTGTTACTTCATTTGAATGATTGCATGTTACAGTGAAAAGCACACTGGGCAAAGAATCAGAAAACCCGTATGTAAATTATAGATTTTTCACTCACTAGATGTTTGAACCTTAACAAGCCAAAAAAGCTCTCTGCACTCATTTTTCTCGTTTATAAAAATAGGATCTCTGTGTCTCTGCCTCCTCAGAGAGTTGGTCTAGGATTAAATTGGATAATGTGTGTGAGACCGTATTGTGAGACGGAAGGTGTTATTTTTTTCTGAGATTGCTATTTTGAGAAAAAATAAAGTATTTAATATTTTAAGTTATTAGTTAAAATACATGACTTGTTTAGAGGACAAAATATTCTTTCATAGCAGAGGTATGTCACTTTGAGTTAAAATAGTGCCTCCTCCCAAACGGTTAGCGCGCACGCGTGGGCGCTGGGAATCGCAAGCATTAAACAGATTCAGAATGAATGTGACACTTGACGGTGGCGATGTTAGAAATGAAGTTCTGAACATGGTAGAGAAACAGCCTATTTAGAGGAATTTTGTGGCATCATTTGTATTAAGCCTTGGGTTCTAAGAAAGCCTAGGTTACAGGGAATTACAGTACATAAAAGGCTAATCAGTACAGATTTATTTAGCTTAATATCCTTTTTGCTTAGGATTCTCACTATTTTGACTTTCTTAGACCAGAATCAAAATTTGCTGTTGACTAAATGAAAACATTTTAACGCTGCAAATTTTAATAAAGTATTTTGAACTTTTTATATTAAATAATAGTATGTTATTTTAAACATTTAAAGTACATTTAAAGGAGGGTTGAGTCTTTATTACTGGGTAACATACTCTTTAAAGTCTGTGAGTTCATTGAGTGCTACGAAGTACATTCATGACACACTCATAATAAAATTAATGTGTACCTATAAAGTTCACATAGAAAAATCTAAGTCTGCCATTCAACTTCTGTATAAGGTATTGCCTTTCCCAAACCATTCAGTATAAACAGTAGTCTTAGTTTTTTTCACTTATTGTTGAACAATTAAAATAACTATGCATTTAATAACTTTTATATTAAAAAGGAAAACTAATAATATGGCTAAGTGATAAGTTATCTATGACTGAGCTAGTAATGAATGTTCTGTTTTAAAAAATAGTGTTGCTCTTCTCTTTTACAGCAAAACCATTTAAGTATTATTCCTGATACTTAGGAAAGTATCAGGCTGGAAACCCACTTGCTATCTCACAATAAGTCTAAAATAGCCACTTTTCCTACAATAAGAAAATGGATCAAAGTTTCTAATAGCACAGGATAGATGGGTAGCTTGCATTAAGTCTGTGTTATGCTAAGAGGTAATCGCGGTTCCTTTAAGTAGCAGAGCCTCATTCACGTGGAGAAAGCTTGCAAAGGAGAGACACCTGCTGCTGCCTCTGAAGTGTATTTCCGTGAAATGGAAGATTACTCTCCACTTGACTTTTTTGCTTTATATTTTAGACTTGGAATAAACCTCTAATCTCAATTAATCCTTTTGCAAGAGAAGATTTATAGGAAAAAAAAAAGGTGAACGCTTGAAAACTGTTTAAGAGATGTAGCAGTGCACATGCGTCCACATTGCAAGAAGACAAATTTTGAAAATAAAAGCTTGAATATGCTGGCTCCTTTTTGTATAAACATTCATATAGCTTTTTGCAGCTTTCATTACTCTAACATGACCCTCCAATGTTTCCACACCTTTTTCATATTAATGCCACTTTTTCATAAAGGGCACACACATATGTACATATACTCCAGTACTTTTGCTGTATTCTCTATTCAGAAGAGTCATACTGATCCCCACGCTCAAGGGGAGAGGTGCGCACATGGTCAAGAACACTAGGGGTCATTGGGGTCATTTTAAAAGCTGTCTTCATGGGCATAATTCTTTTCTTCTTGGAAATTCAATGTTTAAACATTAGATATATAGATCCATATAATAAGCTCATGGAGTCACATCATAATCAAATTTTTAACCAATAAGTAGAATAAAAAAAGTACTGGATTTTCATAACTACTACACAGTCATCAAAAAGTTGTATCAGAAACTCAGCTTTCAGACTTATAAGGAGAAGAGTGAACTTGTTCCCTGGGGTCTAGGGCTGTAGCTCAAAACAATATTGATTAGCATAAAAAATACTGATGTCTCATATTTTTAAAGCATTAATAAATTATCTTAAATAATATATCTGGATTTTAAACACTGAAGTAATACAGTTTCCCAAACTTTCCATAAAAGCTGACACTGCTAGAAAAGTTTTCACATACTCATGTATTCTAGGGATACATTTCCAGAACGCATAAATCCAGAGGAACTTTGATTTTGAGAAGCCCAGACTTTGCAAGAATCAGAACATAGTGGAAGAATATGGAAAGTTCATGTGAGAACCCTTAAAAATTGTACTTTTTTAAATGTTTTAATATGTCTTAAAGTATAAGACCTTTTAGAAATTTATACTTAAAACTGCATGACATATGACTTTAATAAAATTATGAGATGTTAATGGTTCCGTTCCTGATAAATATGAGAGTGGTAGAATATAGAAACCCAGGGAAGGGTATGATAAAGAGCTAGCAGTTATAATAACTATAACATATATAACCACACCCAAATATAACAGCTATGTATAAAATGAGTTACCTATTAGGCTAGGGTGGCTTGATAAAACCTTGCTTTCACTTGCTTTCACTAGTGGATCACTAGTTATTTTGTAATGAATATATTTTGCCACTACCATTGCATGAATCATATGCATGTGCCTTTAAGGAGCAACCTTTGTTAAATATGGAAGTATGAGGGTTTAAAACCCTGGGAACAACGAGTGATTAATGGGAGGTGAGAAAATACTCATCTTCTGTGTAGCAGGCAGACAACTGAAAATACTCTCTTCAGTGTATCAGGCAGACAATTACGAGACGCATTTAGCATGGTTCTCAGATCATTCTGAGAGGTGTTGAGTTCCCATTGCTTCTAGTGTTAACTAATTAACAGCACAACCTAGAATTTGTTTTTGCTTCAGCTTTTTCACTTTCTTTAGTCCCAGCAATCGTCTTTGTTGGGATTATTTGTTAAAATAAATTATGTTAAATAAAGTTCTTGCTTTAGTGTTACGGAAAAATGAAGCGACCAGACACTGAGGGGTTAGGAGCACGATCTTTATTTACGTGCATGGGCCCAGAGGAGACAAACTCCAAATTCTGAGCCCAGAACAATAGCCCCGCATTCCTTTTATGCTGGGCTAAGCAGGGGAGGGTATTGGGAGGCGTAGCATAGATTTGGCACAAATGGGCTTACAGAAGTGGGAGAGAAACATTTACAGCATTAGTCAGGGCAGACAGCGTCTCAACACCGGCAGCAGGGCAGATAGCATTTCATTTCATCCTTGGTGTCGGCCCTGACTCCCTCTACATTAGATTCTGCGATGAGAAAAGCATAAGGTAAGGCAACTTCTTAAGGCCAATGCTTGGTACATGAAAGCCAGAGCTGAGAATTAGTAGAAAAGTATGTTTTAACCATGGGTTAAAGGGAGATGCTGTATATCAAATCATAAAAGAGGAATAGCTTATAGTTATAAATTGGAATTCTCAGAAAATAACTTCTTATAACAAAATGATAAATAGCGTTAAATTAATCAATCACGGTTTGCTGAGTGCATTAAAGACGCAACTGGAAGAGATTTAAAGAGAAAAATTCAAGCCAAAATAGAGAAGCTTAAGATACAGGTTTTTCCGATCAAGTATCTGGGAAGGTGGTAAAGTCTACCAAACATAATTCAAAGCCAAAGCAACAAAAAAGTGAATTAAGAGACTTATGCTGAAAAATAAAAACCAAACAATGTAAAATTAATAGCTTCGTGTATAAAACTGTGTGTGCTATATGTTAGATATTGTCACATTTTCTTTTTCTAACAATAAGCTAAATAATATGTATTTCTACTCTCAGTCGCTATCAAAAAGCAGAAAATTAGATGCTGATTATCTGATCAAGATATTTACACTATTTCTCTTTACATGAAAATCTTATCTTCAAAGTGTTGTTCTTACTCGTAATATATTTATTCTTTCATGAAAGTTTTCTCACTTTTTCAGAATTATATAAGCATATACTATGCGTGTGTGCACACCACACATACATAATACATTTAATATTTACACATATTATATATAGGCATTATATGTATTTGTAATATATATACACATTGCGTACACATATAATATCATTAATGCTTAAATCATTTTCTTGTATTGGTTAAAATACTTATCTTCTCCAAATAATACTCCCGCAGCTGCCTGGCCAGCCTCAGTAAAATCCCCTCACCAGAGAAGATAAAGGAATGGCCAATAAGCATATAAGAGATACTCCACATCATATATTACCAAGGAAATGCAAAATAAATCAACCATTGTTTTCATGTTTCACAACTTTAAGGAATATTCTAACTATTCTGTGAAAATTAAAAACATACTGGTTACAAATGTATCATAAGTAAGTCAGAGCACTCTATAAGCCCAATCACAGTGTCGCCATGGGGTCACCCAGCTGCCAGAGACTAAACCCACACACTCAGCAACTCCACACTCTACCCAGGAACAGGTGGCTCCAAACCTAGAACTTTTAAGACAAAAATGTGGGGCCAAGAACATTTTTAAATGAATGAAATAAACATGTGCTCGCTCTGCCTAAGAGGGATGTTAAGGAATCACTGTAATCAACAAGTTTTCTCTGCCCGAAATTCACTAATGATAGACAAACACGGTCATCTATTTAGTATCAGGGATTGAAACTAAAAGGAGATTTTTAAATTGGCAGAGCCTAAGAAGCAATAAATACTAAAAGTGTTAGAAGCTGGGACATGCAAGAGTTTGAGTAAGCATACATCCAAAATACACGCAGAGGAGAAATGGCCCGTTTCTCCATCTGGGTCCTGATTCCATAGGTGTGTTGATTTTGTCAGATTTCGTAAAGCTGCATGCTTGCAAAGTGTAAACTTTTCTATATACCTGAATGTAATTAGAATGTGCACTTATTTGTAGATAAGTAAAAAATACCATAGCTGTTATTTTGACAGGATTGGTAGAGAAAAGCAGATTCAGAAACGGAACAGGAACAATGAACTGTCGATGATGAAGGAGGAGAGCTTGTTTTTGCTGCTTCCTGGATCCTCAAACATCTCCCTGTCCTGAGCTGTGCCTCATTCCCCCTGGGAGTCTAGCCCTACGGCTCATCGCGGAATTCTGTGAGATCATTGGTTTCATTAATACATGCATGATATTATGATCTCCCAATTGTCCAATATTACTTGTCACGAAATACAAACACATAAAAGTAAGTAATAACCTTACATTATACTTTTCTTATAATTTAGGGATGCGAATGTCTTCTTGCTATAAATAAACTTTGATCAAACACTGATACCATATAGCACTGTTTTCTCTAATCACACGTAAGTCATGTGGAAAGCTGATCACACGAAGTGACTTCTCTCTAGTCCAAAATATTATCTGCAGGAAAATTTAAATCACTTTGTTAAAAACGATTAGGGTTTTCCTTTGCTGGAGAGAGAAATTTTCAAAGTTCCCTTTGGTTGACTTTCATCAGACTATTTTTTTGTTGAAATTTTAAACTTGGTACTGAAAGTATTTTTGTATTTTGATTAAGAAATTAATAGAATTCAGTATGAAAGTAAAGTATAATTCCTAAGTGAGTTTAATTTTAGGCAACTGTGTTTATAACAGAGTGTTAAATTTTATTTTCTTAAAATAATAGCAATATCTTTATAACCCACTAGCTGAAAAGCATAAAGCTCTGTTTCAAACTTCACTTGAACATAAAAATATTTAAATTTAACAGTCTACTTTACACACTATTGCATTCTTTTAGTTCATTCTTTTATATGCTTCAAGGATAGTAAAAATCTGAATTAAAAAAACAGACATCCTAATTGTCTTCCACTCAACTTACACATTTGAAAATATAAATTCTAAAAAACAAACTCATAGATACAAACGAAAGAATGGTGGTTACCCTGGGGGGGTGGGGTGGCTAGTTTAAATCCATGGTGATGAAAGGAAACTAGATGTTGGCTGGTGAGCACATAATAGGGTATACATATGCCATAAAGTTGTGCACTTGAAATTTATATAATGTCATTAACTGATGTCACCCCAGTAACATTTAAAAATCTATAGTAATAATGAGCTAAAGATAAAGCTTAAATTAGACATGGTAGGCAGCCTGTACCCTGAATTCAATATTAATAAAATGACAACCTATATTTATAGGACTTTTAAATATATATTATCTTATTGTCAAACTGCTATTTGAAGCTATTTCCTTGGATCACTTTCTGATGAAGTAAAGAAAAGACAAAGGTGGATTTTCAATCATGTCTGGGAAATTTATACTACAAGTATCTAGATCAAAATATTTCTCTTTTCCTATTAGCTTTTCAAAGGTGCCTTATGTTTCAAATATGCATGGTTTAATACTGTTGGTTATAGATTTACTTGTCATGAAAGTTCTCAAGATTAATGATTATACAAAAATATAAATAATTGAACACTTTTTGTGTTTCATTTGATTTTTACAACATTTGCCATAGACAGGAATAAAAATATATCTTAAGCAGGTTAGGGTAAAATAGAATGAAAGTCTTGAAGAATAAGACATATAGGTCCAGATTTTCTTCATTAATAATACATGGACAGTAGTTTGTTACACAGTTCCTGAGACTTGCATGAGCCCTTTTTTTCCACCAGAGAAAGCTATTGCATTTTCTCAGTACAGTAAAAATAGCAAGGGTAGGCAAGAGGACATAAAGGGACTTCCAGAAATAATACCTTCATTTTCAGAAAGCAGTTTATCCACTGGGGATTTCCTTTTATAACTGATAATCTTTTTCCATTTCACAACCTCCCCCTGGTAAAGTTAAAACATTCAAGAAACAAAGCTGTCAAAAAGTAAGATTTTGTTGAAACAAAAATAAAAAATTTTCAAATGTAATTAAATTTTCTATCATTTAAACAAAATTCTTCATTTACGGAGGGTAGAGATAAGTCAGATAAGTCACAGGCTGCAAGACCCTAGAAGCAGGACACAATTCATGCTAGGTTTTTACTGTGGAACTAGACATCAGTAACTAACTCTGATTTTAAGGAAGCAGTGATTTATTACATAGTTTGGTAGTAAAAATATTGATATGTAATGTAAGGATGGTATTTTAAACATTACTCCCATTTTCAGACAGAAAGTGACTCCATTCCCTCCCAAAAGAAATTTTCAGCAAATGATTGTATAAGGCCATGGGTGGACATGAAAATGTGCTGTCCACATCCCTTTGCATGAATGGCTGGCTCTCCAGCTGTGAGCACTAAAGTCATTTCCTTCCCAGGGGAGACCACACTTGTGACTGAGCAAGATAAGAGTGTTGACCATTCCAGGTCAGCAACACAGAACACTGTCATGGACAGTATTGACTACATAGCTTCCCACTGGATTGATCAAGGCTGTGTGGAAGGTATCGCTGTTTAATTTATTCCATGCCCAATCCTGCTTCCTCTCTCCTCTTTTCACAGATGTTAATTCTAATAATTTATTTTTACCCCAACCATATGTCAGTGTCTGATTTCATAAAAATCAACAAACTTCCTAGGCTGACTGCCAAAAATTAAAACAAACTCATGTTGCATTATTATCAAAACCAGGGAGTTTGTCTTAAATATTATAGTATATTAATAAGTGTGATAAAACTATTGCCATATTATAAATATTAAAGTATGAAAACTGTATTTTTATGTATTATCAATACATGAAAATAGATACATGATTTTGAAAGTATGACGGCGGTTGATGTTTTAAAAGATTATATTCATGATTTTTAGAGAGAGGGGAAGGGAGAGAGAATGAGCGGGAGAGAAACATTGATTGGTTGCCTCTTGCACACCCCCTAGGTGGGGACCTGACCCACAACCCAGGCATGTGCCCTGACTGGGAATCGAACCAGTGATCCTCTGGTTCTTAGGCCAGCACTGAATCCACTGAGCCACACCAGCCAGGGCTGGAAGTGTGACAGTGTTTTTGATGGTATCATTTTTTTTCATCTTTGAAATGAACAATTTCTGAGATACTTTCTAGTTATATTTAGTACTCTGTGATCTAGTCATTGGTACTGGTAATCAATTAAAAAATAGAAATTAAAATTAAGATAATTCAATTTAGAACAGTATAAAAAGCACAACATCATGTGGAATAAATTTAAGAAAAGTACGAGTCTTGCATACTAAAGATTATACAACTTTGCTAAAAACAACGAAAGAGGCCTAAGTGAATAAAAAAACATTCCCTCTTTATGTGAAAATTCAATATTGTTAAGATGGAAGTTCTTCACAAATTGCTGTCTCAATATAAGGCAATCTGTATCAAAATGCCAACAGATATTTTTGAAGAAACTGACAAAATCTTGCTAAAATTTATTTGTAAATGCAAAAGGCCCAGAATAGCCAAAATAATCTCTAAAACAAAGAATAAATTTAGGAGATTTATACTTCTTGATTTCAAAATCCATTACATGGCTACAGTCATTAATAAAGTGTGCTACTGCCCAAGAATACACATGCAAATCAAAGGAACTACATTAAGAATTCAGAAATAAAGAATTATTTTTATAGACAATTTAACTTTTGACAGAGATACCATGGCAAGTTAATTGAGGAAAAAAGGAAAGAAAACAAAGAGATAGTCTTTACAACAAGTGGTTCTTAGAAAATTGGATATCCAAATAAACTAAGAACAAAAAAGTGAATTAAAACCCTTTACCTCACATCATACAAAGCCACCTTTGGTTATTTTTTAAGAGTATGTTTACATGATATAACACTATTGAATAATAAAAAGAAAACTGTTGATACATACACATAGTTGAACCCCATAAACATTATACAAAGTTAAAAAATAGAGATTCCATATGTATGAACTATCGATAAAGGCAAATTCATGGAGACAACAAATAGGTTAGTAGTACCTGGGTGTGTAAGTAGGGACAAAGAAGGATTGCAAATGAGCAGGAAGAATTTCTGGGACAATAGAAATCTAAAACTGGATTGTATTGTTTTGTATAACTCTGTCAATTTTTTAAAAATTGACAGAAGTTTATATTTAAAACAAGTGAATTTTATGGTATATAAATTATACTTCGATAAAGCTATTTTGTACAGTATAATCTCAATTGTGACATATGTACACATGCACATACAAATGCATGCTGACACACATGAACACACACACACACAAAGTGGTGGTTTATAAAACTCAACTTAGATCCAGTAAATATTTTCATTATAAACATGGAATCACACATTTTTGTAAACTATTTTTATAAGCTAGTAATATGACTCAAAGCTGATAGTAAAGACAAAATTTCATTAAACTAATCCATTTAAAATGTCACTCATATTTACTGACCCTTCCATATGTCTTTTGGATGGATGACTTTTGCACCATGAGGCCTTACTGTGCAGTAATCGGAGTGGACCTTGAAGGCTTAAGAGGAGAAAGGGAAAGACAAGTGGATCACACTCACCTGTGCATGAGGATAGCTACGCCCCTTATATTGATAATATATAACAGGATCATTATGTCAGGAGAAAAAGGCTGGGGGGAAATTGTCACCCTCTCTACTTTAAACCAAACAAGATTTTAAAATGAGATTAGAGAGTATACATCTCACAAATAGCTTTTCTTTTTATTAATTCAACTCAGGTCACTTTCATTTAGTGAAGTCCCCACCCCCAGTTGCTAATATGCTGACAATTAGTTTCAATCCTCAAAAATTATTTCAAGTTTCACGTCTAACCATGACTACTCACCATTTTACTTGTTTTCACGGGAAGTGCTAAAATTAAAATAAAGGGACACTTAAAAATGTTAAGTGAGTTAGCCTAACAAAATCTTGTATGTATTTTTATCTTTTCATTAAATCATTCAGACTTCAAGTATTCATATTTCCTGGAAGACATTCATGTTAGTATAAATTAGTTTAAAAAAATAATCAATGATAATCTCTACCA